>CANSZD010003270.1:700000-870000 GCA_947648045.1 Beta corolliflora | reverse complement strand
ATTAATAATAAAATTCATCAAGCATATGTCAAACCCAGAAATCTTGTTTATCCGTCCACGACATTCTTTGCCTTTGACTCCACTTAATCCCTGTATAACAACATCACACCAGCAATCAAAGTTGAACAATACAAAAGTAAACCCTATCGCTATTTGCCGTCCGTATTTACTAAAAATCGCCCGTATTTTTCCCCTTTAAATTCCCCCATACCCCTCCCTTTTCACCCCACTCTTACTCTCTCACCTCTCATCCAACTTCACCCCACTCCAACTTTCTCACCCCTTTCTCACCTCGGCGGACCACCTCCACCAGCGGACCACCTCCACCTAAGCGACCACCACCACTCCAACTTTCTCACCCCTTTCTCACCTCTCGCACTACCACCACCCAACCACCACCACCGACGGACCACCACCACCGGAGCCACACTCGCGCACCACCACCACGAAGGTAAACTCGTGTACCACCACCAGTGCACCAACTCACTGTTGCGGACCCCACTGTGATAGCACCACCGGAGCACCACCATGTCCGACGAAGAACCGTCAACACCGCCAGCATCACAGGAACGGGAACGGAATGTGGTTAGTCTTTAGTATTATTTTTTTTCCGCCACCAACGGACGGTCGCGGTTTTTTTTTTCGTTTCCTCCACGGAGGGAACGAAACAGATCTTCGTTTCCTCGGTGGAGGAAACGAAAAAATGTTTCGTTTCCATGGAAACGTGCCTTTTTTTTGTTTCCTCCACCGAGTAAATTCTTCTTCAGGTAATGCTCTTTATTGCTGCGTCAATCTGATCATAGTAAATACGTCTGTAAATTTCCCAATGAGCAGCAATCTGATTTGCCATACTAGTGCGGACAAAACCCCAATGGTTTTCACCACTCAAAAAAGCATATGCAACAGATCGAAATCCACAGTTACCGTCTAACTGGACATTCGTCCATCTAACGATGTACGGACGAATAAGACCTGGAACATAGTTGTTAAATGGAAATCCACTAGAACCGTCATCATTAGGGGTGCTAATGAGCCAGGGTGGCTCGCAAACTATTCGAGTTCGGCTCGGTCAAAGCTCGACTCGAGAGGGCTCGACTTGAGTTCGGGTTCGGCTCGAGACCTTAACAAGCCGAGCCTGAGCCTAGTGGAGTTCGGCTCAAAAGCTCGCAAACATGTTCGAAAAAATTTAAACTAAATATTTTATACATTGATTTTTAATCCAACTTTCCACTAAAAAAAAGAGATAAGGCCTAGTTTGAAGCCCACTTCAAAAATACAAACTAGATAAAAAAATTCAGCCCAAGGGTTTTTAAAACTTTGACGTACATTTGGAGGAAAGCCTAGTAGGTCGTTCAAACTTCAAGCCTTCAAGGGTCAAATGTTCATTTAAGAAAAAAAAAGAAAAGGAGTACACGTGGATGGTGCTGATTGAGATCCTTAGGCGACGAATGAACCTCAATACCTCACCATTCAGGCATTCACCAACAACAGCGACATCATAAAAAAAACCCTAATAATCCAACTATCTCTCTCTATCTTCTTTCTCATTCATTTCTCTAACTTTTCCGCCATTAACGTCTTCTTAACTCAAAATTCTTCGATGAATTACAGGGGATCGATTTGAAGGCAGGAGGTAAGTCGAAGAAGATGAAGAGAACAACTCCTTTCTATTTTTCGTTTTTTTTATTTTTCTTTTTCGATTTTTCATTCGTATTTATGTGATCTATGTGTTTGGATTTTTCATTCCTTTTGTTCGATTTTTCATCGTTTTTCCCCATTACTTTAAAGTACAATTCTCGAGCTTTTTCGAGCCGAATAGTTCGCGAACCTTCTCGAGCCGAGCCCAAGTTTTTTTTTTCGAGCTCGAGCCGAGCCCATATTTTCGAGCTCTGTCCTCTCTGATCTCGAGCCGAGCCGAGCCGAGCCTGGCCAGGTTCGGTCTCGGCTCGGCTCGTTAACACCCCTAGTCATCATCCATGCTTTGCCGACCTACAACAATCAAATTATTCACTATTAATATTATAATTACATAAAGATCAATATTATAATAATAAATACATATAATTAACTAACATATTACCTGTAGAAGTTGACATGCTCATAACTGAACCTACAAATCTGCTTCAATTCCTCTCTTTGAAGACCCACGAGATGTGTACTCAAAACCACTCTTGTTACGCTTTGTACTTGGATGATTCTTTCGTGGTGTCCCTTTGGGGTTCTCAACGACGTCAGGCTCAAAAGTTGAATCACCGGGATTACGTAGACGATCCTCTAAAACCCGGCTAGCACTCCGCAAGATGGCAGGATCACTATTTTGAACCTAGTCAACTAACTCTAAGAAGTACTGAGAATCCTGTACTGCCTCAGATACAAAATCGGGGTTGTTAACCCCATCACCAACGATCAAAGTAGTCCAATAAGGATGTAAGTCTGTCAGGTACAGACTCTGCTTCGCCTCCAAGCGTCTGCGCATGGCGCATGGACAAGGAATGGCAAGTGTAGTTCTCAACGAGCAACCGCAACGCTCATAGACCTCATTGGCCAACTCCCGCATACGTTTTCCTCATGCGAAAGAGCTCTAAACAGTAATGCGAGGCTCGACCATTTAACTTATGCAAAGCCGCAGTCTTGTACAAGATCCCATGTCGACGCCGACTCTCCTCCAAGTCATTCTCCACCTTTTTGACCTGATTTTCTCTCTCACTATGAGCAATAGAAAATATGGTGTCCAATGCATTTATACTACTAAAAATCCAAGACTTCAGAGCTGAGTGTGCACTTTCATATAGGTTTAAGTTCATATGAGAACCACCCTTATGGTGAGAACCCCTCACTTTTTCTCATTTTACGAAAATTTTGATCATTTTACAACGTTTTTGCTCATGTTATGTTTTACTTATTTTATGTTTTTGCTCATTTAACATTTTTATGCTCATTTCGCAACGTTTTGCTCATTTTACGTTTCGCTCATTTTACGTTTTTTCTCATTTAACTTTTTTATGCTCATTTTACCTTTTTCTCCTTTTACATTTTTGCTTATTATACGTTTTTCATAATTTAATGTTTCTACTCATTTTATGCTTTTGCTCAATTTTTTTTTTGTGCTCATTTAAGAAAGTTTTTTGCTCATTTTAAGTGGTTCTCACGGTTTTCACCATAAAAGATAGGATCACGTGAAAACCACTCCTTATGCTGAAAACTGAAAACTGCAACATAAAATGAGCAAAAAGTTTCTTAAAATGAGCAAAAACATAAAATGAGCAAAAAGTTCTTAAAATGAACAAAAATATAAAATGAGCAAAAACATAAAATGAGCAAAAATTTGTAAAATGAGCAAAAGTTTCTTAAAATGAGCGAAAACATAAAATGAGCAAAAAACCATAAAATGAACAAAACTTCGTAAAATGAGCAAAAACTTAGTAAAATGAGCGAAAGTTTGCTAAAATGAGCAAAAGTTTCTTAAAATGAGCAAAAACATGAAATGAGCAAAAAACATAAAATGAGCAAAAATCTGCAAAATGAGCAAAAAGGTCCGTTTTCAGTTTTCAGCTTAAGGTTAGTTTTCAGTGGATCCTACCTATATATATATATATATATATATATATATATATATATATATATATATATATATATATATATATATATATATATATACACGCACACACACACACACACACATACCCTCTGTTTTGAAATAAGTGAAATACTTCTCTTAGAAAGCTTTCACATAAAAGAGATAAGTGTTTATATATTGATAACCTCAAAACCAATTCAAAGTTTCTCCAATGACAAAATATATAGCAAAGAATTTAGAGAAAGAGAAAATATTGTTACTATGTAAATACTCTAAAAATATAATCAAGAGAAAATAAAATCAGATTTATGTATGTTCCCAGATTGATTTGGATATGTTATTGAAGAAATATAATCATGAGCGCAACCCTTCCCCTTCTTTTTCGACGAAAGCACTGATGTTTCTTTTTTGTAACATTAAGAATCTCTTGGATTACCAGCAAACTTCAGTAGAGAGTAGAGACATAATAATCCTTGATGAAGCTTGTGAAACACTAAAGAATATGAGAAGCTGAAGTCCATTTCTGGTGGTGGAAGAATTGTCCTTATGTTTCAAAGGCAAGATCTTACGCCTTAAACACCCGACATTTAAGTAATCCGACGTTTCTATACCTCTTTTTGGAAGTTCCATCAATAGAACTTCGTTTTACTAACATCATGCACAAGAAAGCTCATAGATCGAAAGAGGTAGGATGAGTTCATACGTAGATTTGCTCTTAGGCATCACAAGAAAATGGGTCTAGATCAAACAACTGTTTATTTTTTCAGTCTGGACCGAAAAATCAAATATTTAAAAAATCTTGGATCTAATTAGGGCCCTAATATGTAGGTTCGCCCTTAGGCCTCCAAAATCTCGAAAACTGGCCGACATCAACGATGAAGTTTTGATGCAAACTCCAAGACTTGTGCGTCTTGTCCAAGATCCATTCGGCGGTGTCAATGAACGACAAAATTTTGGTCTTCTCAAACTTCTTCTCCGGTTTGTTAGGGGTTTAACAAATGCTGACTGTGATGCCAAACCATTGAACTTTACCAGGTACATAATCAACCACCTGTGTTATATTCACCATGTTCAAGTAACTGACCTTAAGCAACGGCCTTTGTATTTCTTTTCCCATTGGTTGGCCCATTCAACCAAAGGGTATAAGGATTATACTCGAAACCCACTTCCTCTCGAGATCGATCAAGTTGTTGGGAGGTCCGTTAATAGATTTAGGTCTATTTATGATGCTGGTGGGCAGCAGTGGGGTCGCAGACAGAAATATAATCTTCTAGAAGTTGTGGGAGTTGCGGGAATAAAGGAGTCTGATTCAGGTTATGTAATGGAGGAATTCGTGTTGGATGATACATTTTATGAGGATTTAGAACCTTTAGGGGAGCTGAAGAAGAGGCAATGGGCGCTGTACAAGTTAATGAAACGAAGAATACATGACCCCATGAGCCACTAAACATACACGTCATAAGCCAGTTTTAAAACAATCTTAATACATGATTATATAACTTTTAATCACACGTTAATATTCACACAATTCTTTTAGGAAAAACTTCCTAAAATCTTAAATTTACGGGAAAAAAACTTTTCCGTCCGGTTTGATTATTGTCAATACAAGATCATAAAATTTAAATCACAAGTTATTAGTTTTGAAATTTAGATAGAATTGTTCTCATATAGTTCTCAAGCTTAATTAAAACATTGATTATTGATAGTAATATGTAATAAGTATTTCATATTAGTATTGAACAAATTTTTCAGATATTAAGTCCATCTTACTAAACCCATCGTATGAGTTATAAGCCACTTTTAATTATTCTCTATACAAGATCATAGAATTTAAATAATAAGTTATTAGTTTTGAAATTTAGATAAAATTGTTCTCATGGAGTTCTCAAATTCTAAAAGCATTAACTATAGTTTAGAATATTGATTGTAATATGTAAAAGTATTTCATATTGTCAATTCAAAAATATTGAACATATTAAGATATCAATTCCATTTTACGAAAATTATAACTGTGTAAAGTACATGTCATAAGCCAATTTTAAATGTTCTCAATACAAGATCATAAAATATAAAGTTATTAGTTTTGAAATTCAGATAGAGTTGTTTTCCTGGAGGTTTCAAAGTCTAAAAGCATTAACTATAGTTAATAACATTGATGGTAATATGTAAAGAGTAATTATTCCTTCTTTAGAATGTCCTTTCACTTTTGTTTTAAGGTCCAAATATTGAAAAATTTAGTATAATTTTATATTAATACTCCGTATGTGTTAACAATATCGTATAGGATCATATGCCTAAATCCATTTTATAACAACATTAAAGATAGAGTGCGACATTTTTTCTTGAAATGACGCTCTATCATAATCCTTGTTTAAGGGTCTTGGAAAAACATGTTCGACTGCATAATACATTTTGCACTGAAGACAAATGACCCTCTATCATCATCCTTGTTTAATTTATTGGAGTATTTTTATAACCCCAATTATGTCCCTTTTTTGCTGATGAGCGCAACCCTTCCCCTTCTTTTTCGACGAAGGCACTGATGTTTCTTTTTTGTAACATCAAGAATCTCTTGGATTACTAGCAAACTTAAGTAGAGAGTAGAGACATAATAACCATTGCGAAATACCTTGGTTGTCGGTCATTTAAAGTAATATTTAATTAGGACCTTCATATATATTCTTGATGAAGCTTGTCAAATAGTAAAGAATATGAGAAGCCGAAGTCCATTCCTGATGGCGGAAGAATTGTCCTTATGTTTCAATGCAAGATCTTACTCCTTAAATACCCGACATTTAAGTAATATTTCCTCCGTTTTTTTTATAGATGTTACATAGAGAAAGTGGGAAGAAATTAAGAAAGGTAGAGAGAAAGTGGGAGACCGCCACTTCTTGAATAAAAAAATATTTATTAAGGAAAAAGTACAGGTATTTTAAAAGAGAAAGTGGGGAACCACCAACTTTTTATTAGTATTTTAAAATCTTTATGGTGAAAAGGGATCCATTTATGGTATGTAGCATCTATTATGACATTTCCAATTAAGGGAAATGTAGCATCTATAAAAAAACGAAGGAAGTATGACCTTTCGTTTCAAACTAGTCATGATTGAATCAAAGTTCGAACTATACACCTCTTTTTTGGAAATTCCATCAATAGAACTTCGTTTTACAAACATCATGCACAAGAAAGCTCATAGATCGAAAGAGGTAGGATGAGGTCATATGTAAGTTCGCTCTTAGGCCTCATAAGAAAATGGTCTGGACCAACCAACTGTTTATTTTTTCGGTCTGGACAGAAAAATCGAACATTTAAAAATCTTGGATCTAATTAGGGCTCTAATATGTAGGTTCGCCCTTAGGCCTCCAAAATCTCAGAAACGGGGTTGTTCAACATGAGTCGGGTGATTGTACAATGACTTTGTCATCAACAATTGAAGAACATGAAGATAAGAATGGCATGCATGTGTGCCATGTGCACGAAGTGGGAGGTAGCACAATGATGAGTGCTAGAGTGTTTGAACAAAATGAATTAGTGACAAGGATGCGAGAAGTAAATGAGTATCATTTTGTTTCTTCATCTTCTGTTAGGAAAGGAAAGTCATTGTTTGGAATTGGCGAGTTCTGGTCTTTCATAGGTCTAGAGGAGGCAATATTTTCCAAAAGCCAAGTATTAGAATCCATATTAAAGAATTGGGGTGGAAACGAGGAAGGGTACACTTATTCCAAATCTCAAAGGCTCTGGACAGTTTTAAGGACATGTTCACGGGTTTCCACTACAGTTTGACAGAAGGGGCAATTAGAATTATCACTTACTCTCCTTTTATGCAGGGAGGATTTAGATGGTATACTATTCACAGATAAGCCCAGAGAAAGTTTTGGATTTTAGGGTGGCAAGGAGCTTCCCAGATGTTGTTCCATTTCAGCTCATGGTTAAGGGAAGTAGGCAAACCTTGTTGCCATTCCTCTCTATAAATCTTTTTTGAACAGAAAATTTTTCCTTTGGTTGCTCAACAGATGAGAGTATCCTCCTGGTCAGGTTGAAGGTTGTATTTTGAAATCCACAGGGATATATTTGGGGGGAAGAGGCATGGATAACTCGTTAAGATTCCAAACATTGTGGTTGATGACACTAACCACTTTTCTACTAACTCGTCATACTTAAAACTTATGATGTCTATTTTGTTGACAATTTTTTATTTGTTCACACATATACCTCACCCGTTTACAAATAATTGCATAATTTGCATAATGTTTACTATTCACTGCTTACACTTTAATTGTCTTTGGTGATTTATATTTTTGGAACAACATAGCCTTGTGGGATGTTATTAGATTCGTCTCGATATATATATTTTTTTACATCAACTTCTTATAATTTTTACTTATTGATAAAAATATTAATATTTGAAGTCATACATCAGCAAATGTAAAAATATAAAATAGTTCAACTATCTTTATACAGATGAAGTGTATATACAGTTTCTCTTTTCTCATAGGCCACATCCCACAAGCCATATCCCAGATATTTTAGGCCAAAGTGGACACCATTCCTCATGCTTCTTATTTATTGCCTAAACAAGAAAAACTGTACAAATAAATAATTTCCATAGAAACCTTAGATTGCACACAAAGCAGAAAAGTCACGTTTGAAGAATGTGACGTTGATTGTAGTGTAGGTCCTCACCAATAAATAGAGATGGAAATGGATCGGGTTCGGGGCGGGTGGATCGTCACCCGCATCCATCACCCGCATCCATCCGTTTCACCCGATCCATCCATCACCCGCATAAATGTTCACCCGAATCCATCCATCCATCACCCACGGGTGAAACGGATGGATTGGGTGATTATCGGGTGAAGAGAAAAAATGAAATTCAATAGCCCTACAACCTAAAACCCACAGTAAATATGCAAATCCTCGCTCAAAAACAGCTTAAATATAGATAAATAACAATCAAAACAGCCAATACAAAGAATAAAAACAAGAATACGAAGAAAAATCGACATTTGTAGTAGCAAAATCGGCAGTTGCAAAGAACAAATCAAGCAATTGCGAGCAACAAAATCAGCAACATAGTAGCTTAATAACAACTAATACAAAGAAAAAAAACAAGCCAAAACCCTATAAACTTATAGCAAGCAAAAACCTAATCAAATCGTGTGAACAAACCCAAAACAGTTTGATTTCCATCTCTAATTGCAGCTTAAAAACAACAAATACAGTAGCAATAACAAGAACACAATTATTTAAATAAAGAAACCCAACCTCGATGATGAGAATAGAAAGGAGGAGCAAATTTGAAATTAAAGAATTAGAAAGGAAGTGGATCCGGAATCGTTGTCGCAAAGAGACAGAGAACTTAGAGCCAACAACGGAGGAGGCCGTCGGACGGCAAGAAGGGGAAGAGAGTTTATAGGCGAAGGTGGAGGAGCCGCCATTCTCAACATCTTGTCTTCGACGATTTACGATGCTCTGCTGAGATGGGTGTAGGACTGTGGGTTTGAGGAGAGAGAAAGAGAGATTTTAGATAGTGAAGAGAGAGAGAGAAAATGATGAAATAGAAAGAACTCAGTAAGAAAATAGGAGGTTTGAAAAGTCAAAGAATTTATATTTAATAATATAAATGGGTGATGGGTCGGGTGGTAAACGAGTGATGGACCGGGTGATGGATGAAAAATTCTCACCCGAATCCGACCCGAATCCGTCACCCGTTCACCCGTCACCCGCCTCTCATCCGTTTAAACCGGGTTTTCCATCCGTTTAATAGCACGGGTGGAGCGGGTGGTCGGGTCATCCGCTGGATATTTCCATCTCTACCAATAAACTAAAAAGCTTATTTTCCTCTACAGTCAATCACACATTTCAACTTCTCATATTTTAACCACAACACTAATCACCAACCATTCTTAACTACAATATCTACCACACAAAACACGTGTCAAAATCTCAATGGTATACCTTACACACTACAATAGACTCTTAATCACAAGATACACCCACCCTAAGAAAAAAAGTCTTAAAAAGTATGGAGTATGTGGGACCCAATTGAAAGAAGAAGAAACAGGTTCATGCATCTTTCCATGTTTCTGAATTTCAATCTATATCCTCGAAGAACAAAACCACCTAATTACTTTTTCTTTTATTTAATTTTTTTGGGCAATTTGTTGGGTGATGAAGAAAATAAAAGGGGGCAGCTCTTTGTTTGGTAGGTGGTTTTTGCACCATCAAAAGCAGAAAAAAGGATAATATCAATATCAACTGGGAAAAAGAGGAAATTTTTTTTGAGCTATTCTTCCAAACACGCCTCTCTGCTTGGGTAATATTTCTATTTAGCTGCATTTTCTTTAGTTACTATATTTGTTTGTTTGGTTTTTTGTGTTACTTTTCTCAGGATTAGTTTCTTTTTTTGTATATATTTTTTGGGTAAGTTTGGGTTGAGATTGGATAAATTGGTAAATTTTGTGGGTATGTGAGAAAAGTTGTATTCTTTTGTGGGTTTGGAAATTGCATTGTTGGAATTTTGTCATTTTTATTTTGGGATTTTTATCTTGTGTTGAAAATTTCGGTTGGTGTTTGATTAAATTGATGTGGGGAAGGGAGTGTTCAGTGATATGTACGAATTGTGGATTTTTTTTTTTTTTGGTTTGAAATTCTTTTTAGGAGATGTTATGCATTGAAAAAATTGTTTTGACAAATGAAGAATATAAAGTAAGTCCAAAAATGGATATGAAATATCAATATAGCTTCTGATGCTATCAACTATAGGAAAAAAGATAGTATCTTTGGTTTTTGGATGGGCAAAAATACAAGCAAGCGATGGTTGTTTGAATTGGAAAAGTAAGGACGGCTAGGAGAAAGTACTACCCCAATTTTACCAAATTTAAGAAAATTGACATGTTTTAGGGTGTGTTTCTTAGCTCAACTGATTTCGACTTATCTAAACTTGTGGGAGCTTAGGTTTATAACCTCTTAAGTTATCATATCTGAAATAAGTCAATATAAGTTGAAGATAAAAAAAAATTTAAGGTAAGGAGAATTCCCTTGCAAGGAAGGGGGGAATTGGGGAGATCCTTCTTGCAAGGGGTGAGAACCGGACCCCAGGAGTGGAAGGAGGGCCTTACAACCACGAGGCCAACCTTGATCCTCTATAAGTTATATATATGAATCTACTTTGTATATATATATATACATTCTATAAGTAGGTGCAAAAGTACGTCCAGTTACATGGTTGTCTTGCAATATAGCTACCAGTCCGCCTCTCAAAATTTGGTTGTCTGCACATTTTCTTAGGCTTCACCATTGACTGTGAGGTGATCTTTTTGTGATCGCTTAATAGCAAGGATTTCAGTTGTCCAATATTCTAATACCTTTTCTCTCTTCGCCTTAAGGAACTTACTCTCTTACTGTTCTGGGAAAACCATTTATAACCTTAACTGAAAATTGAATTATCTATCTTTTTATCGTGGCTTTGCATTTTGCAATGCGAGAACAGATGACTTCCTTCTTTTTCATGCATAAAAAAGATGGACTTTTTCATCTTCTTAGCTGCATTCTTTGTCGGGAATTGAAAGTTCCGTTTACCATTTTAGGATGTGCAGGAAAAGCTGTCACCTTTCTTACTATGAATGGAGTATATGATTAGGTTTCTCAAATGCCACTACTTCAGATTTGTGATGGGAGAGGATAGTAATGCTCGAGTATTATTGAAATCTCTTTGATTTTGGTACAATCACCTCATATTATGAGGGATTGGGAAAATGAGACAACTAAGACCGGAGGAAGGAGTACCCATTAAGGGTATTGGTATTGCTCGCAACCAAGACTCTGGTCAATACAGAAATTTTTACCTTATGTCCAACTCCTGAGCTAGTTTGTTTAAATTATAATCAGTTGACATTAGGAAATTTGGGGATAAAGATGATGTTCCAGAACTGAATGCCTATTCTATGGAAGTCATAATCTTGATGTAATCAAAAGGCTTTTGCTTCTATATGTTAATTAGATTTTATTGATATGTGAGAGCAATTGGTACAGAAAAGAAATCTGCGTGTTCTTTTGTCTCTCATGCTGTCTTTTGCTTCTATTTTCTTCTTTCAGGATTCTGCACTGGAATGTGCATGTGGGAATGCTGATCAATATCCAGATAGATGGAATATGTCTGAAATCAATATTTGATATGTTATACATCTCAAAACATCTAAGAAAGCCTTATGATACCTGCAACACTTTCTGGAATGGGTTTAGAAGCAGGTAGCATTGATGAAACTGTAAACATTCTAGATGAGCTGTGGCCTCTTAATGATATTGATCTAGAGAAGTCAAAGTTCCCATGTTGTTTAGTTTGGACTCCACTTCCAGTTGTTTCATGGTTGGCACCTTTTATTGGACATGTTGGCATAGGCCGGGAGGATGGTTCTATTCTAGACTTTTCTGGGTCTAATCTTGTAAATGTTGACAGTTTCGCATTTGGTGCAGTTGCACGATACTACCAACTTGACAGAAGACAGGTATTTCCCTGCTGGCACTTTTAAAATTATTATTGTGTTCTAAATCTTTGCCTTCCACCATTAGCCAAGATGTATCATCTACTCAATAATTTTCTTGGCTAATAATAGCTAGGATCTTATAGTGCTGCTTTACTCTAAATCTATGAGGGTGTATTAGGCTCTGTTTGGTTGGATGGAAAGTATTTTTAATGGAAAACGATTGTCCATGAAAAACATTCTTTAAGGGAAAACATAATTTTTATACAAGTTTACTTTGTTTAGTTCCTTGCCTGGAAACTTAGAGAGAAGAGGAAGAATGGAAATGGAAGGGAGAGGTTGGATCACTGGATGGGAAGATTGAACAGGGGAAGGGGGATGTGAGGAATAGGGAGGATCATGTGGCCTTCCTTTCTTTTAAAAGGAAAATGTTTTCCACCCTATTTTCAACGCTTAGCAAACGGAACAAAGGATAATAGGGAAACCATTTTCCTAGAAATTGTTTTCTTCCGAACCAATCACTCTCTTAATAGTTATCCGGCTATTAAGTGGATTAATTTACTCTTCAAGAATCAGTATGATTGTGTGATTCATTTAACCTAATAAATTTTTTTTTTTTTGTAGTGCTGCTTTCCTCCAAATCTATCAAGGCACGTATGCGAGCAGCGGTATATACATCACGAGTTTGGGACTGCTATATCTTGGGATGATGCCCTAGGATTAAGTATGCGTCACTATGAGAACAAATCATACAATCTCTTCACGTGCAATTCTCACTCTTTTGGGGCCAACTGTCTGAACCGCCTTTGCTATGGCGGGTCAATGAGCTGGAACATGATTAACATTGCAGCGTTGGTACTATACAAGGGACAATGGGTTGACGGCATGTCGATTTTGAGATCCTTTCTGCCTTTTGTAGCAGTGATGTGCCTTGGCATCTACATGGTTGGTTGGCCCTTCTTGGTTGCCCTGCTATCATTTTCTCTCCTGCTTCTGATTTGGTTTGCGGTAGGAGCCTATTTTGTCAAGGACATACTCGACTGTTAAGTGTTAGGTGCATGGGTATTTGTTAATAAGATTGCAAACTTTTGTTTGCATAGAACTGTCAAACATTTTGGAAGGTTACAGTTTATAAATTCTTTGATTTTTGTACATGAATTGTTCCTAAACAAACTAAGACCAATCAAGAATTGGAATATCATCATGTGGTTTTTGTTGGTTTAATTGACTGATTCAAAATATTAGTTCCTTATAATTGGGAGCAAGAGGTTAGTGGGTCTTAGGATTCTTAGTTATATAAAGCAGTTAGGGTGTTAGTGGTCAGTTGTGATCATGCGTTATGTTTCCTGTTTTTCGAGCTTTTTAGCTTTTTTTTGGACTGAATAAGTCTGAACTGAATTGAACTGAAATGAATAAGTATGAACTGATCTGAACTGAAATGAATAAGTTTGAACTGAAATGAATAAGTTTGAACTGAACTGGTCTGAACTGAATTGATCTGAACTGAACTGATCTGAATTGAGTATTATTAATAATTACAAGAAGAGTAATATTTTTATCATCATTGATAATGATAATAATTAATAATATTTATGATAATGATAATAATAATAATATTAATACTAATACTAATAATATGCATAATAATAATATTCTTATGAATTGAGTAATATTAATAATAACAAGTAGAATAATAATGATATGAAGTAATAATATTATTAATATAATATTTTCCTCCAAGATTGCTATTCGCAAGTCAATATATACAAAACCAATAAGAATAACAAGACGCATTTACTTCTAATTCTAAGAACAGAATATTGACTTGCCTAATTTACAAAATACATAATTATATTTACATATATTTGACTACTCCTATATTTACAAAACTATATTTGACATATATTTTTTAAAAAATATTGCTACAATCAGGGAAGACTTGCTACAATCAGGAAACCTTGAATAATATCTTCAAACAAAAATCCCACTTTTTATTGATGAATTTGGGATTTTACCAGAATATGCTATTATATTGCTTGAAAATCGCACTTCCCTCCAGTGCTATTGCTTCTTCTCTTCCATGATATTCTAGGTTTTGTTTATGTCTCCTAAAAATAACAATATATATATATATATATATATATATATACAAGTTGTTTGGTAATTAAGCAGTGACTTCCACAGATTTCTTCCTCCATGTCAATTTATAATTCCTCCTTCTCTCCCATTATATTATATAATAACAGTAATAATAATAATAATAACAATAATAATAATAACAATAATAATAATAATAATAATAATAATAATAATAGTAATAATAATAGTAATAATAATATTATTAATAATAATAGTAATAATAATAATAATGATAATAATAATAAGTTGTAGTCTGAACTGAACTGAACTGAACTGAACTAATATGATCTGAACTGATCTGATCTGAACTGAATTGAATTTCCATTTATTCAGTCCAAAAGAACAGAGCCTTAGTAGTTTATTTTCTTGTTCTATAAATTGTCATGTATGTTCACTTATGAGATAACCAATCTGTAGTTTCATTACCTATCTCTTGCTTCCACTTCTATTTTAAATTCTACAGTTTTACTCGTTTTATTTTTTGCCCTGAGGTGTTTCAAAATCTCAATTGGTGTAAATTTTCCTCAGTTCATTTCTATTTATCACCCAAAGCACTCTTCATTTTCCCCAAAGCCCAAAAATAACTTGTTTAACCCAATCATGTATGAACATCGCAAAAAAATTTGAGATTAGAAATTAATTAAGATTGACTGTAATAAAAAAATTATTTTTGTAGTTATGGCAGCAATTTGTAATTTTAGGCGCTAAATCTAACAGATGTTCGTCAAAGTGATCTTTGCACTTACTCCAGAAAAGAAACAGAGAAAAAAAGGATGGCAACAAAAAATTCCGCTTATATGAGCAACTGTCTCTTTATCCTTCACATATATATCTCCTCTTTTGTTTGATTTCAAGCAGTTTCTTTCAAAATCGTAGTTGCACTGTGTTCCAAAGACAAAATAAGTTAAACTCCTACAGCTATTACAGCAGACCAATTCTAAGAGAGTTGATACAGCAATTTTCTGTCTCGTTCCCATCTCAGAATAGTATATTCAGCTCTTCAGGATCATTGGCCTGAAGCGGTTGAGTGTGATAATATTAGGCGAGGATCAGCATTCAGTGTATCGAATTCACTGCATTCGTTATTGATATAACTCCAGAGATCCATGTCTGTTATATGCAGTAGCTCCATCTTACCTTCTATGCTCCATACTTGGGTGCCTTCCATAGCTTAAAGGCTACCTCATATAAAAATCTGTCAGCTGCGATTGCTAGGTTTCCACAGTTCTGAAATAGAGGCGGAAGGCCAAAAGTTACAACATCTTAGGTTCATGAAGGAAAGAAGAGAAAACCAGAAAGCATATGAGATGCTAGACCCTTAATGAGAATCTTGTATTAGAAAACGTACCTTTCTAAATTCATTGAAAGAAAACTCCTGTGCCATATCCTTCCGAGTTACAGCATCCTGCCATTGTGCTATTAAAATGGGATAATGGTACCTGTTGAAGCAAATTATCAGATTCAAGAAGTAGTTCAATCACTTTAATGCAGTATATGTAATATCTGCTTCATCTCTCATTCGTTCTCCTACTACAAGCCCTTGAAACCCCTGAGCTGAAGGTCTTGGAAACTACACTCAAAATCACCAAAGCCAAGATGCGCTGAGCCAATATGTATCTACTATCTAGAAAGGTAATCAACACAACTAGTAAATTGAGCAGCAAGTGATAGCCTAGTGGTGTTGGCATCATCTTCCATCCTAGAGATCCTGATATCGAGTCTCACCCCATGCAAGGAGGGATCCCCAATCCCCCCTGCAAGGGATTTCAACTTACCTTATAAAAAACACTAGTAAATTAGGGCATGTTTGGGTCAGCTAATGGAGTGGAAAAAGAATGGAATCATATGGAGTGAATGAATTGTAACAAACTAACCATATTTGTTACTTTTATTGAGCATTTGACTCCACTATGGAAAAGAAGCGCCTATAAGTGTGGGATTGGGGAATATGACGTAATGTGTTAACAATAGGATTGACGGCCCGTTTGGTTAGTGGTTATAAATAGTGGTAATGGTAATGTAATTTAGTGTAAATTTGTAAAGAAGTTATCGTGTCAATGACCATGGGAATGAAACTTGATCACAAAATATGGGGTTTCCTTTATAAATTTCCAATACCACCTTCCCAAGTGGTAATGGATAGTAATGAGATTTTAGGAAGAAAATGGATATCTTGGGATGAAGTAGCATTACCATAGGTAATGACATTGGATTTCTAGTACAAATTTACACTATACTGCATTACCATTCCCACCATTTATGGCTTCTTACCAAACGGGCCGTGAGGGTAATAATTGGGAGGTAATATTCACCCTCAAGGAATGGAATCCATTACCTCACCTCTCATATCAAACATCATGTAATGGAAATGGAATTTGGTTTTGCATTTCCAACACTTCAAAAAAATACCAAACATGCTATTAATACCTAATGTCGTTCCTTGGATTTACTCCTTTCAGGGTATAGCTTTGACGTGGGAAGAGGGACTGGAGGTCTGCGTTGTTTACATCATGCAAGGACACAAGTGATAAGTTCGGATCATCCACTGTGATATCTCCATAGCTCATAATGAGTGTTAAATGCAAACGAGATGCGACTTCAGACCCAGGTTGGGCTACTTGCAATATCTTCCCAACCAAGCTGTTCGCATAGTCAATATCATTCTGTGCACTTTCCTTCATATATGCTCCAATATGCACAAAGACTAGATCAAAGTGGTCATTATTGACTGCTTTTCCATCTTGAAAGCCAAGCAGTTTTAGCAACTCGTTCGCTGCCAAATCAGATGATTGAGATTCCAAGACTGTAAAACCAAGCTTCTCCCCAAAGCATTTGACAGAAGGACTGTTAGTGACTATAGCAGCTCTCATTCCCATGAATCTGTCAGAAGAGCCACTCAGGTTTAACATGTTTACATAGAAGAATAATTGTTCAATTGTCATTACTAACAATCGTTTCTACCTTTCCCTTTATGCTGGGAACTTGCTTTAAGGCTTCCGATCCAACATCCTTCTTTTCATTCTGAATCCAAAAACTAAATGTGAATTGTCAAGGTCTAATGTAGCAACAAAACTCGTATCCATAAATAATGATACTTACAACAGCACAAACAGCTTCATCAGCATCCAGGAACTGCGCCAGTTCTCTGATTAGCTTCTCGTCGTCTGCTTCTGAAATAAAGGATATGTGATAAAATAAGCAACACTACATAGAGATGCCCTTCTCGCACTTTTCACTACTTCCAAAGAGAGATCCACCCAAACAAGTGCATTTCATATTAAAACATAAATTAGATAATAATGTTAGCTAAACATGATTAAAAACATTAAAAGACGACGAAAAAAAAAAACCAAGAGGAAATTATCATTTAAAAATATGCATATAAAGAAACATAGCAGAAATTTTAAGAAACAAACAGATTTTACGAACAGGGAAACTGGAGAAGATCTAGACTTAGTGCATGTTTGGTTCACCTCATGGAACGGAAAGGAAATGGAATCAAACGGAAAAGGGTTGGTAACAATAGTTGTTACCTATATTGGGTGTTTGGTTCGGCTACAAAAAGGGAAAGACATATAAGTGTGGGATTGAGGAGGGTAACATAATGTGTTACAATAGGGGAGGATGATAAATAGATGGAAATAGTTATCCTCAAGAAACGTAAACCATTACCCCCCTCATAACAAACAACAAGCAACTGAAATGGTTTCTTATTTCCGTTTACAACACACACAAAATGACCAATTAACATGCAGAAAAAAGACCAACGAGAATAAATAGGATCAGGATATTCACTAAGCCTTAAAATACTCTATGGTGAAGCTCATTGCAACAAGTATAAATTGGAAATCTAACCTTAAACTGAGCATTAAGTAAGTGAACAATCATATATGCTTTCCATCATGCAGACAAGCACTATGCTCACCGAAAACTTGGACGCCTCAAATTTGAAATCAATCCCACAAAAAAAACTTCAGCTTCATTAAAGTTAGCTGATTTGGTTCTGAATTATGATCATACTGATAATAATTCCTTGAATAGCCGAATATAGCATCTAAGTGAGCCTGGTGACTAATACAAGCAGTAAAAAGCGGAGCTCCAACCACATGAAAACATCGAAAAGTCACCAGAACAAATCAATTTACGACTCTAATTATGCACATCTTTGACCATAAAAGCCCCTATACCTGTTATTGATATGATACCAATTCCAAGCAGATTTTCCTACTCTCTGTTAAAAAAATATCATTTCTTGATTGATCCAGCAAAGCCTAGAAAGCTAGCCAATCAAATCTAATGAATTCGCAATTGATTAAACAGATTAAAATAAGACGAATTTTGAGTCTGGGTAATCCGTAATCGAGCCTAACATGCGAAAACGTGAAATAGGAAAGTGAAAATCAGGAGGGTAACCTGGATTAGGAGAGGAATGATCAAGGGCTAAGAAGCCACAGCAACCTCTGGATGCAACAGCGTGAATATGAGAATGTGAGGGGGTGATGAGAGATGCTAAACCGTAACCATACAGCACCAGGCCTCTACTTGGTTTGTCCGCCATTAATTCCTGCCTAACAAGCACACATAGACATACTTACAGATTCTGGTGAATCCATGATTTTAAGGGAGGGGTGGCACTGACATTAAAGTAATATTGAAGACAGAAATAAAACAAAAGAATTCATAAACTATCACATTCGAAAAGTCACAAAAATACAACTTAAAACAACTTTAATTCAAGATAATTCTCCTTTTCCCCAGGTCTTGAGGGAGATTTATGACATCCCTTGCCGTTAATCATCCCTCATCGGTTCAAATCCTAGGATGTGAAGTAGCTCCATATCCAATTTTATCTTCTTGATTTAGAAAAATTCCTCCAAAATTATGAAATGGAGGAGTATTGACTAATAGAGTAGAAAAGTTATAGGCTTGGTTGAATTCGACGAAGATTTGGACTAAAATTATCTCCACTTTCTCTATATGTCCTCATTAAAAGAAAAAAAGGATTTGAAATTTAGCGCTAGTGTATTATCTTTCATGATTCTAAAATATATTAGATGTATTCAAATTTCAAATTAGTCTAGTTTAAAAACATATTAACTAAACCCAGATTGATATGCTATCTCAAAGTGACAAAGTCTCAACATTTTACTAACCCCATTACCAAATTTCAAAATCAACAAGTACCCAATACATGTACTAACATAAACAGCCGTTAAGTGGGTATTAGAAAGGGAGATTTCTCATTTCTAAACTCGCAAAACAATCTGCATACACATAAATACATAATACATCGAATTTAATTGTTTGCAACGTCCCAAATCAACAGTAGAAGAATGATCCAATATCATCAATGATCAATCCAATATTGCATTCAAATTTTCCTAACAAAAAAAAGAACAGAAAAACAACTACTATTTCGAGCCAAAATTATTTCATTTGTCAATCTCATCATCAAAATTCATACATGCAATTGCAAAAATTGACAAATATTGAAAAGTAAGAAGAGGAATATTTGAATAAAATTCTGACCTTGATTTCGTTCAATGGAGGCTGTCAAAGTTACAGAGAAAAAGGAGTTGGGGCCTGGGTCTGGGATGATGCTGGAATGGTGATACTTCATAGTTTACGTCGGAAGGATGAAAGAGAAAAAGGGTGATGCTAAGAATAAGAATTTCTTTTTACTTTTACCATAGACTATTTTACTTTTACATCGGTTTTTTTTACGTAATTCAAAGTCTCTAAACAGCGTGTTTGGAACCGAATCCGGATCCTCTCTAATTTTAATTAGGGGTGTAAGCGGATCATGAAAAGTCCGGAGTTGATCCAGGTTCAATCAAACTCACGGACCTGGATTGATCGAATTTTTTTTGAGCTGACTCGGACTCAAATTTTTTAGTCCAAATATTTTCGGACTGGATTTGGACTCACCCCTTTAGAGTACAATAAGTCCAGTCCAAAAATATTTTTATATATAATATATATATATAATATTTATATATATAATGTATATATATATAATATTTATATATATAATGTATATATATTTAATATTTATATAATATAATATAAAGATGTATGTGACTTATTTTATGGAATGGATATAATGAGCTTAATTTTTCAAATTCAATTATGAGAAAACGGTGTGACTCATTGAATCTAAATCCGGGAAAAAAAAATATAATAATCGGAATGGACTGGACTGGATTCGGACTCAAGAAAAAATTATCGGACTGGACTGGACTGGACTAAAAAATTATTTGGATCGGACTTGGACTCAATTTCTCGAGTCCAAAAAACTTTGGACTGGATTTGGATTTGGTAAAGTCCAATCCAGTCCAATCCACTTACACCCTTAATTTTAATAAAACTCCATAAGGTAGAGTTGTATTGAATCATACATTTTAAAAATTAAGGGTTCATATTGGTGAGAGGGAAAAATTAGGGGGTGGATTTTAATGAGAAAAAATAAGGGGGTTTTGGAAAGAGAATATATGAGCCATTAATTTTTTATTCAATGGTTGGTATTGCTCAAACTCTACCTTATAGGTAATATTACAATATCAAATTTTAAACACAACAAAATCAAATATTGCGAAAACAATATTCTTACCAAAAAAAGTGAAAAATATGTTAGTAACAAAATTTGAACATGTGACTAAATCAGACAAGGGCGTATAGAAAAATCTGCATTTAAAAGCAATTTACTAAGATTTTATAGTCATATATGACAATACAAAAGATACATTCTTAAAAAAAAATTAATAGTCTTTTTGTAGGGTTTTATTGAAATGTAACACAAGAAAACAGATTTTGCAATATATTATCTTTTTCTCTCTCCTAGAACACGAGAGTTCTTTTTTTTTAATCTCTTTCTATCTTTCCCCTTGGTCCTTGTGCACATTTCAACATTACAAGTATTAGAACCGAGGAAGTTTATCTTTTGGTTTTTATAGGGAGTCCTTAATCAAGAACCAAAAACAATAATTAAGGATACTAGTGATATAAATAGGATTCAATCCCAAATCCTGATGAGTATTACTACAAAAGGTTATACCAATAAGTAGTTAGTTGGCATTTTCTTCAATAGAGATAGAATATGCAAGCACTATTTTCAAATCTATATTCTACATCTCCCCTTGTTTCCTTAAATTCTACTCACATGCCTATTAATCAGCCAGAGAATTTGGACCACGTTATGTACTTAAATTAAAGTATTTTCATGTAAGATCATGTTAAATTCATTTATAATGTGCATTTTTAATATTTTCATATTTTTATCGATATGTAATTAATGATATTAATAATCAAAGTTACGTTGTACATTAGATATCGTGCATCAATATTCCAGATGTTGGTGCACGTGATTCCTCGATACAAGATCCGCCATCGAAAAGATTCCAAAAGAATTACTATGTCCGGTAGCATACACTTTTTTTTCCACTTACCTTGTGTAGTAATTGGAAATAATTTTCCCACCTACTGTTTATAAGCGAAAGTTTAGCCTAGTTAAAAGACTAATTTAAAAGACAATATTTGGGGTGAGAGAGTTGTATGGTAAAACAAGACTATTTTTACAACTAATTAACTAGCATATTGTGGAGTAATGAAAATTGAAAGGTGGTGCGAAATTTTCGTTTCACAAGAACTTGCAGTGTAAGTGTAACTACTATTGACTCATAAGTAGTTTGTGGACCAAATCCTGTTTGGTGGTGGACCAAATCCTGTTTGGTGGTGGACATAAGATCCTGTAATATAGGGGTCCAAATCAAGTAAATTGTTGTGCTGGATTTGTATTTTACTACTATCTAGCCACTCCCACAAAAATGTATAGCAAGCTAATGTGAGTCTTTGACTAATCTTTGTCCACTGCTTATTGCTAAGATAACCATACAATACCAAATAAATCAATATAAAAAAAAAAGGAGGAACTTTTCGGGAGCTTAGGGAGCTCCTCAAGATTTCGAGGCCATAGAGCGCGCCACATAGGATTATCATGTCATCAAATTTTATTTTTATCTTTTACAAAAATGGAGTTATACATAGATTTAAGTACATATAAGGAGTTATAGATAAAGGTTTAATATTAGAGTTTGGTTTTGCGTTTAACAACCTAAATTATTATATTATGTAAATCGCGTATAACTTTTGTTATGTAATTCGAAATATTTTAATTTTTGTTCCATTGGATAGTCTTTCGAAATATCTTTCAGAAATAAAGATCCATTTACAATATAGTTCTACAACTTATGAAATAGAGAGGCGTAGTAGCAGGATTGTCATGTCATTAATTTTTATTTTAAATATTTCAAAAAATAGAGTTCTACATATATTTAAATACATAAAGGAGTTTTGGATAACGAGAAATTAGAGTTTCGTTTTGAATAAACAACCTAAATTATTATATTATGTAAATTGAATATAAAAAAAATTATAATTTTTTACCATTTGAGAGTGCTTGAAATATACTTCAAAATAAGATCCATTTACAATATAGTTTTACAACTCATGAAAATATATTTAACTAGATGAATGGTAAGACA
The DNA here is from genome assembly GCA_947648045.1 of Beta corolliflora. Lineage (NCBI taxonomy): Eukaryota > Viridiplantae > Streptophyta > Magnoliopsida > Caryophyllales > Amaranthaceae > Beta > Beta corolliflora. Next base: position 847,261 of record CANSZD010003270.1, on the reverse strand, counting down.
CCATTTAGTCTTTCTTTTAGATAAATATAATAATAGTTATAACTATATCATACTATATGTGACTATAGCATTTTATCATAGGTCCAATTACAAGATTAAACATATTATCTTTCAAAACCTCAGTCTTACGAGTTCGGATCCTCTAGAGTTTTAATAAAATTCAACAAGGTAGAGTTGTATATGAACCATACATTTTAAAATCAAGGGCGTGTATTGGTGAAAGGGGGGAAATAAGGGGGTGGATTTTGATGAGAATAAATAGAGGGGTTTTGGAAGATAATATATGAGCTATTGATTTTTTATTCAATGGTTGATATTCTTCAAACTCTACATTGTAGAGTTCTTTTAAACTTTTAGAGGATCCAAACACCAACCTTACTCAATCGAACCAAAACAATTTAGTATTCCAACAAAATTTATTAAGGAAATTTTATTATCACAACAAAAATTAAAATCTATAGCGATAAAGTTACATATATATATTAGAGTTTTGGATGATAAACAATTAGAGTATGATTTTAAAAAACAACCTTAGAATATTATAGAGAGTTCCACCTAAGCATGACATGTCATTCTATTTAATTTTTATTTTTTAAAAAAAATAGTGTTTAACATAGATATAAATACTATTTTTAATAAGTGAAGATTACACTCTGATTTCAAATAAACAACCTAAATTATTCAACTATGTAAATTGAATATAAATTTTGCTACATAATTCGCAATATTTTTTTTTTACCATCGGAGAGCGCTCGAAATATGTTCTGAAATAAGTTCCATATACGATACAGTTTTACAACTTATAAAAATATATTTATTTAGATGAACAATAACGTATTATTTATTATTTATTTTAAATACATATAAAATTAACTATAAAATAGTGTATTATACGTAACAATAGCAATTATGTCTTTCAAAATCATACTTTTAGAAATTGAGTTATATAATATAAAAAATTCATATATATAGTTTTGAACCTATAGCATACCATCATGATATTACATGAAGATCAATCAAGTGAAAGTTTGTCAACGACATTGCAGAGGTATTATGCAATTGACTAATTATTTTATTCCTACAATATTTGTTGTATAAATAATTATTTATGTTTTTCTTTTTCATATATCTATATGTCAGATCTTATTCTTTTCTCAATGAACTTAATTCTACTAAAACTAATTGGAAAATCAAGGTTCGAGTTTCTAGACTATTTGAGGTCGCAGATCATAAAAAAGGGGGAAGTTTGAAAAGTCTTGATATGGTCATGATTGATGAAGAGATTTTTTTCTCTTAAATAGTATTTTCGATTCTTAATAGAGGTTAGTTTTATATTTAAGTTATTTTATTCATGATACCATCATTATGATCTTCTTTTTGGCTTTCCCATCTTCTATTCTATATGCGTTAATGTTTATGTGCTATATATTAAAAGTTAAAGTTGTGGCTGACACTCATTTTTTTTCTCTGTTCTTTTTGTCCTGCATCTATTAAATTATTACCCTCTACTTTCTTAAAGTATCATTCGGGTATTTTCCATGTTAAAACTGTGTTAGCTATTGTTAGTCATACCAATTATTGGCATACTATCTAATAATATATAACAAATCTAGAAATTAAAGTATAATGACAAATACTTTCTCTGTCTTTTTCTACTGCAACAATGGGTTTGGGCATGGTTTTTAGGAAAATAAAAAAATATGGGTAGTTTAGCATAGAGGGGTTAACTAGAGTAGGGGGATAAGTAAACCCTTAATAAAGTAAACGCAACTTTTACGAGTCAATTTGGAGTAATTAATGATGGTTTTATTAACATAAAGTAAAGGCGATGTTGTCAACTATAGTTACTTTTTTTACCAAAAGTGGAATGGTTCCAATAGATGAAATTACCCAAAGTGGTAATTGTTGCAATAGAAAAAGAATGGAGAAATTATATAAACACAATGGTACGGTGTTGAAAAATCTCATTTCACAGCAACAAAAAATCAACAATGTTTATAAAAAAATAAAATAAAAAATAACCCGTGCAACGCACGGGCTTCAAAACTAGTTATCTCTATTCAAGCTAGAGATAATCTCGCCTTGTTTGGCACAGAAAAGGCTAGTAATTTTTATCATCTAAGGTTAGGAATAGAAGTTGATGAGATTTTTTTATATGCGCAGTATAAAAGTTGTTCTATAACTTATTGTATATTTACTGTAAAATATGGTTGACTTCCTGATCTCAGAGTTGCTTAATGCTTAGGATGCCACAACCTTTAAACAGCATAAAGGAATTCAATAGGAAGGTGAACAAGTGCATTTGATATGCTAAAGATGCCAACTTCGTCGCCGATTCACTAGGCAAGCATGCAGGGCCTCAACAGAAGATTTGAATTTCTTGCTTGGATATGAAAGTCGTACATATCTCTTGTTGCACTTAATCTCCTAGTGTTCTTTATCTTCCGTTGAGAATGGATTCAGGTACTGTAACTAGCTGCACTTAACCATTTGTAATACCTAGACTTTTGAGTCTCCTTAATAAAATGAAAATACCCCTAATCATCATAAAAAAAAGAAGCACCTGCTATAACATTAAACAAGTGGCTTAAACTGCAAAAAATGGAATTCAAGGAAGTTGATCCATTATGTTGTTTATCATAGAGTTCATGTAGCTGGCGCCTGGCTGAAATAAGCTAGTTAAGCTAAGTTGTACAGTTAGTAGATTTGGCATCCCAAACAGAGTTCACGATGATGTACAAGATCAATTCCAAGAAATAACACCTCTAATAAAAGCAGGTATACAGGAACCAAAGGCATAATTCTATGGGTGAAAAAACATAAAAATTATCACCACATTGTAATTATATTGGGATCAATTGTCACTTAACAAGAACATATCAAACCTTGCACATTACCCACCAGGGGTAGATCAAAAGCTCATTCAGTGTAATTGTGAAAATCAGTGAGATCAAATGTAAAATATCCAATATTATTATAGAGCAATAAGCACTAACAAAAGTATTCAGCAAATCAGCACTAACAATGAAAACGTTCTGAGTTTAGGCTTATATGCTGTGAGCTAATAATTTCTAGAATATGGCAGTCCACCAGTCCAATGGAAAGGGTTGAACTTGCGTGGGAGAAGCTCAACAGATTTCAAGTCTGTCTACTTAGCCAGTCAGATATATCGAGCTTCTCTAAAATGAGGGATTGCAACATTCTTTTTTGGCATTCATTATCAGAGGCTCAGAGAATCTAATATCATACTGTACTTACTGAAGATCTTTGAAGATCAGTATCTAGAGTATTCACATGCATGATAACAAGAATATCAACATTGTATTGCTGCTATTCAAAATTTCACACTAAAGAAAGAAGAAAACATTAATCAATTATGCAACTATGTTCCATCCCACAAAATACAATGATTTTGGATGAATAAAAAACAGGCAATTTCCATCCTAAGTTTTTCCAATTTGACCCCGTCCCAGACACCCAAAGGTAATACAAACACTTTACACACTGCTTCATACTCACCAACACACTCATCCCATCATCACCAAACTGCTTGAGACATTTAAACCCAATACCCAATTAATTTTGCCAATCTCAACATTTCAATCTTTGACCTCTCTATAATCTCCTAGCTAATGAGACTCGGGGTATAAAATATTGCAAAAAAAAAGTACAAAGCTAAAATAACTTGGGCATGAGACAGCAGAAATTTGAATGTAATATATCATAACCTTCATAAAACTTATCAATTAAAAACACAAGATACTTTGTTGCAATTTATTAACTAATTCCAATCAATAAAAAGAATTTGGTACGTACATTCCAACTCGTTTACATATGTGTGTAAAGTAGTATTTAACAATAAATCTTTAATTAACACCACCTAATCGATCACAGATACATAATTTCTAAACTACTCGATCGATCGACAATAAGGACATGATTTTTTCCTTGGAAGCCATTTGAATATGCACTCGCCATGAAAAATATGCTTACAACGATTCATCTTGATATTCTCCTCTTCACTTTCTATATTCTCAAGGCAAATTGAACCCAAACTATCTTCACTTAACTCCTCTCCTCTTAGAAATTCTATTGTTGGTTTGATCTTCGATAAACTCTTAGGTACTACTGTTTGATCTTGTGCAAGCTTGGTACCTTTGGCTGTTAGTAAATTTTCACCCTCGCTTGATAAAGTAATACTATGCTTGTCTTTTACTTGATGCAGCGACCTTAATATGCTAAGAACACGGTCGAGTTCATTCATATTATTATCAACATCCTTTAGTTAGGAACATTATGTAGCATTATGATCATCACTACTAGAATCATCATTGACATGCATGATGTCTCTCCCTTCACTAATAATATCAAGATACACTAGGGGAAAAAAAAGGAAGGGCTGCGCTAGAAGGGCTGCGTTTTCTGGGATAACCGCAGCCCTTCACATCTCGCCCAAGCCTTTAGTTTTGCGCGCAACACACAGTACACACATGCATCCCAAATTTCCCTCGCTCCCTTAGAAAAATTTTCCCCCACCACTCTCCCTCACACTCACTCGCACAGCCCTAACGCCCATCGCCGGAGCACCGACATTGACGCACTAACGCCGGAAACGTCGCCTGAGCAACACACCATCGCCTGAGCTCCTTCTTCTTCTCTTCTCTCAAATAAGCACCTTGACGCCACCACCACCACCACTACCGCATTGTCGGTAATTCCCTCTCACTCTCTCTCCTCTTTTCGTTTCTCTAATTAATTTGTTTTATTTCATTTCTCTTCTATTTTGTGTTGTAAAATGTGATTGTAGGGGGTGGGGGAGGGCTTGGGGAGGGTGGGTAGGGGATGGGGGTACTGGGCGGGGGTGGGGGGGAGGGTGGGGATGCTTGGCGAGGGGGTGGGGGAGGGGTGGGGATCTTGGGCGGGGGGGGGGGAGGGCTGGTAGGGGGTGGGGGAGGACTCGGGCGGGTGGGGGAGGTTTGGGGAGGCCGGGCGGGGGGTGGGGGAGGGTGGGGGAGGGCTCGCAGCGGGTGGGGGGAGGGTTGGGGAGGCTGGGCTAGGGTTGGGGAGGGCTAGGGAGGGCTAGGTGGCAGCGGGTGGGGGAGGGTTTGTGTAGTTTATGTATATTTCTTGATATGAGATTGTATGAAAACGCAATGTAATTTAGCTATGAAATCTACAAGTTGTTTGAATCGTCATCATATGCCAATATACCCGTTCAAGACTTACTCATTAGGAGTAAGTCTTGAATAGTCTGCGGTTTGGGACTGTTCTTGGACGTTTGATCTCACTTAGGTGGTGAATGTGTGTCTTCTTTTCAATTCTGAGGAAATTCTTGGCTTATCGTTTCTCTACATTATTCTCTAGGTACATATGTAGATAAGCAATTATCTACATTGTGTACTTGGAGAACTGTAGGGAAATGCTGCCGAATTTTCCTTAGAATTGAAAAGTTGGCATATATTCACTAGTGAGATTAGACGTCCAAGGATAGGTTAGGTTGGAGTGATAAGAACCTTCGGCTGCATGCATATACATTTGAACATGTCACTATCTTAGCTTGCTCTATACGTGTGTGATTTGAATATGTGAGTGTATGTACTTAAATAATGATTGATGCATTATAATGAATGGTTGTGTTTAATTATTAGAGGTCTTCTTGAATGAGATGGATCGTACTTGGATGTATGGTAGTCGTGAATCGATTGAGTTTGTGAAAGGGGTCTCGGAATTCTGTACATCTGTATTACAATATCAAGCATCCTCTGGAGCAGTCGACTTTTATTGTCCTTGTGTCGATTGTAGAAATGTGAGCAAGGTTAGTAGTATACATTTGGTTAGGGAGCATGTCTTTCGCCGTGGGTTTAGGCCTCAATACCACGTATGGGTTTGGCATGGTGAGCAGGGGAAGTATATAGGAAGCTCTAGAGTAATGAACGATGTATGTGAAGAAAAGAAGGATGATGAGTTCGAGGATGAGAATTGGGATGATGAGTTTGCGATGATGATAGGGGATCGGGTAGACGAGATGATACACGAGGTTGAAGATCGCCGTCGTGTAAACGACCTCGTATTTTTGAGTCTATGTCCGAGGCCGCCGAAAAGCCGTTGTATCTAGGTTGTACAAAGTACACCAAACTTTTCGCCGTGATAAAACTGTTCAACATTAAGTCGAAAGCTGGTTGGACGGACTCTAGTTTCACATCGTTGTTGGAAGTTTTAGCTGATATGCTCCCTGATGGAAATGAACTGCCAAAGTCTTACTATTATGCGAAGAAACTGATGTGTCCTTTCGGTTTAGAGTACGAGCGGATACATGCTTGTCCTAACGATTGTGTGCTTTATCGTAATGAGTATGAGCATTTACATGAGTGTCGACGTTGTGGATTGTCGAGGTACAAGCGTGAAGGAGCTGGAGGTAGTGAAGGACCACCATCTAAGGTGTTGTGGTATCTACCCATAATACCAAGATTTAAGCGCATGTTCTCAATTAAAGGAGATGCGAAGAATTTGAGGTGGCATGCAGATCATAGGAAGAAAGACGGTATGCTCAAGCATCCGGCTGATTCGCCTGAGTGGAAATGTATCAACAGGGTGCATAAGGCATTTGGTAATGAGGATAGGAATCTGAGGCTTGGATTATGTACGGATGGCATGAATCCTTTTGGCAATCTCAGTTCCACTACAAAAAAATCACTCTATAGCGACGGACATAATCCGTCTCTAAATCGTCAAAATCCGTCGCTATATGTACTTAGAGACGGATTTAGAGACGGATTATGTCCGTTACTAAAGTCCTCGTCGCTAAACGAACTTAGAGACGGAATCCCAAATATCCGTCTCTAATTTAGCGACGGAATAATATCCGTTTCTAATTCCGTAGCAAAAAATTAGAGACGGATTTCAAAATCCGTCTCTGAGTTTAGGGACGGATTTCAAAATCCGTCTCTAAGTTTAGGGACGGATTTCAAAAATCCGTCTCTAACTTTAGAGACGGAATTCAAAAATCCGTCTCTAACTTTAGAGACGGAATTCAAAAATCCGTCTCTAACTTTAGAGACGGAATTCAAAAATCCGTCTCTAATTTTAGAGACGGATTTTTGAAATCCGTCTCTAAGTTTAGGAATGGTTTTTTAAAATCACCTATTGTTAGTTGTTCGGTTCAACCCGATCCCATTACCGGTTCACAATCTCACTCGGTTCGGAACCTCGCTCTGGTCAACCCGGTCTGGCTTTGTAGGCAAGGCTCTTGGAAGCAAGTGGAAATGGGTAAGGGAATCCCCATTCTCAAGAACCGCAGTTTGGTAGGAATCGAACCTGTAACCTCTAAGTCACAAGGAGAAACTCATACCAACTACACCAAGTACTACTTGTTTACTTTTACGTGTGGAATTGATAATAATTGAAAGAAATATTAGAAACAGATCTTAAAAATCCGTCTCTAATTTAGAGACAAATTTGAATTTCCGTCTCTAAATTAGAGACGGATTTGAATTTCCGTCTCTAAAGTGCATTATAAAAAATATCTACTTATCTAAATTAGAGACGGATTTTCAAATCCGTCTCTAATTTAGAGACGGAAATGAAAATCCATCTCTAATTTAGAGACGGATTTGAATTTCCGTCTCTAATTTAGAGACGAATTTGAATTTTCGTCTCTAATTTAGAGACGGATTTGAAAGTGCATTTTAAAACATATCTACTTGACTAACTTAGGGACGGAATTTGAAAATCCGTCCCTAAATTAGAGACGGATTTTGTAAATCCGTCCCTAAATTAGAGACGGAATTTGAAAATCCGTCTCTAAGTTAGAGACGGAATTTTAAAGATCCGTCTCTAAATTAGAGACGGAATTCAAAAATCCGTCTCTAATTTAGAGACGGAATTCAAAAATCCGTCTCTAATTTAGAGACGGAATTCAAAAATCCGTCTCTAATTTAGAGACGGAATTTCAAAATCCGTCTCTAAATTAGATCTAAATTTTTGACAAAGTCGGGAAAAATTGGTAAAACACACCAGAAACGGATTTTATAATTCCGTCTCTAACTTAGGGACGGATTTTAAAATCCGTCTCTAACTTAGGGACGGATTTTAAAATCCGTCTCTAATTTAGGGACGGATTTTAAAATCCGTCCCTATATTTTTTTAGAAACGGATTATTAATTTTCCGTCTCTAAATTAGAAACGGATACAAATCCGTTTCTAAAACTCCGTCGCTATACGAGCATTTTTTTGTAGTGTTCGCAGCATAGTACATGGACAGTAGTTTTAGTGGTTTATAACTTGCATTTTTGGTTGTGCATGAAACGCAAGTACATGATGTTGTCGCTTCTTATATCGGGGCCCAAACAACCTGGAAATGACATAGATGTATACCTCCAGCCGCTTGTTGAAGATTTACATAAGATGTGGAACGAAGGAGTGTTAGTATTTGATGCGTATGCTAATGAGATGTTCACTCGCGTGCCATGCTTTTTTGTACTATGAACGATTATCCAACTTATGGGAACTTATCCGGGTATAAGACTAGAGGAAAACAACCCCGCCCGATTTGTGTAGATGACATGAAGTCTACACACCTTAAGGGCCGCAAACATGTGTATATGCGCACACGAAGGCTCCTCAGACGCGACCATCCCTATCGGTTTAAGAAGAAGGCATTCGATGGGACGGTTGAAGAAGAAGTTGCTCGTAGACCATTAACTGGTACTGAAGTTTATAATCATGTGAAGGGCATTGAAACAATCTTTGGTAAACCCGCTAGTGAGGTTGATCGACCTACGGGAATATGGAAAAAGGAGTCCATTTTTTGGAAACTCCCATATTGGAAAGATCTAAAGGTCATACATTGTTTGGATGTCATGCACATAGAGAAGAATATTTGTGAAGCTATTCTTGCGACACTTATGAATATTCCGGCAAGACAAAAGATGTTAAGGCGTCACGACTTTACTTGGAAAAACAGGGGCTTCGAACGCAGTTGTGGGCTCGTAAAAGGGACGGAAGGAAGAAGAAAGTAGTGGAGGAAAGAGTTGATGATGAAACTCAAAAAAGTAAAAAGAAGGTGGAGGATTCGGAGAAGAATTATTTGCCACCCAGCCTTGCTACACGATGTCGCGTGTAGAGAAACGGATTTTTTAAGAGTCATTGTATGGCATTAAGGTTCCAACCGGCTACTCATCGAATATGAAGTGATTTGTTACCTTAAATGGTGAGTTGAAGTTATCGAGTATGAAATCTCACGATTGTCATGTCATGATGCAAGTATTCTTACCGATTGCAATTCGTGGGATACTTCCAAAGCATGTGAGGCACACCATTACGTAAACTGCTCATTTTTCCATACAATATGCAAAGAAAAGTCCTAGAACCTGTCGACCCTCGATTCCTTGCAGCGAGTAGTTGAAACTCTATGCAAATTTGAGATGTTTCCCCCCCCCGCATTCTTTGACATTATGGTCCATCTCATTGTCCATCTAGTTCGAGAAATTAAGTCGTGTGGTCCAAGTGTTTTTGAGGTGGTGCTATCCTTTTGAGAGATATATGGGCACTTTGAAGGATAAAGTTCGAATCCCGCACAAACGTAAGGTAGTATAATTCAAGGGATTGTGGGTGAAGAGATCAGTAATTTTGTGGCTGAGTATTTTGCTAGTGTTGATCCTGTTGGACTTTCGACATCCCGACATAAGGGCAGACTTGAGGGCAAGGGTACAATTGGTTCAAAATTGATCACACCTTCCGTAGAAAAGTGTACACAAGCTCACTTATTTGTATTGCATCACGTAGCAAAGCCCCATCCTTATTTAAATGAACATATGGAGGAATTACGTGTTAGCAATCCCGAAAAGGAGTTAGGGCATTGACGCAAATGCATAACAAGACTTTCATTGATTGGTTTTATAAACGAGTAGTGAATGATTTGGATGAAAGTGTTCCCAAACAATCAAGTGGTTAGCATTTGGTCCTCGTGAAGCCGTACGCTCTTATGAGGGTTATGATGTTAATGGGTATACGTTTTGGACTGAACGTCAAGATCTGAAGTCAACATCGCAACAAAATAGTGGTGTTTCACTTGTGGCGTCATCTACACAATACGCAAGCTCGATGGATAAGTCGCCTATACATGCTGAAAGCAATTATTATGGGCGAATACAAGAAATATGGGAGCTGGACTACTGTACTTTTAATATTTGCCTCTTGTGTTGCAAGTGGGTTGACGATAATCGACGTTGCGTAAGAAAAGATGATCCTTGCGGATTCACTCTTTTTGACCTTAGTCGTCTACGTGAAACTCAGGAACCATTTGTAATTGCATCACAAGTTAAGCAAGTATTTTTTGTAACTGATCCTGCTGATAATAAGTGGTCAATTGTTGTACCTGGTAAAAGGAGTATCCTCGGTATTGGTGACGTTGATAATTAGAAAGAATATGATGCATTTGAGGACCTCCCCCTTTTACCTATCCCGAAAATAGTGTGGAAGATGATGTGATTATGTCGGAGAACTATATGCGTGTAGATCACACGGAAGGGATACATGTACTTGAAGATCCTAAAAAACGGCGGAAGGTCAATAAATCATGAGACATAAACTCAGGTCTGTGTAATTTCTCCAATTCGTAACTATTGTGTAGATTTTTAGGCTATTTTTGTTGTAGGTTGAATTGGGGGGAACGAAAAGGTCATTTTAGGCCTACATGGCAATGATGGAGTGTAGTGGGGGCAAGAGCGGGGGTGGTGGTGGGACTTTGTTACAAATGTGGAGAGTGAGGTCACATGGCAATGGAATGCTCTCCACATTTGTAACATTTCCCACCATCTCCGCCGCTACTGTACCGATGGGCATTACATTGCCATGTGACCTAATTCTCGGGTCATTTTAGGTCTATTTTAGTCGATTCGCGTCCGATTCGTACTTATCGAGTCATTTCACCCCAAATTCATTTTGAACTTGATTATATGAGGTATAATGTAACAATTGTGTAGATTTTTAGGCTTGCATTTGTTGTTGGTTGCATTTCGGGAACGAAAAGGTCATTTTAGGCCTATTTTTGCCTTTTCGCTTCCAAATCGTACTTATCGAGTCATTTAACCCCAAATTCTTTTTGAACATGATTATATGAGGTATAATGTAACTATTGTGTAGATTTTTAGGCTTGCATTTGTTGTTGGTTGCATTTCGGGAACGAAAAGGTCATTTTAGGCCTATTTTTGCCTTTTCGCTTCCAAATCGTACTTATCGAGTCATTTAACCCCAAATTCTTTTTGAACATGATTATATGAGGTATAATGTAACTATTGTGTAGATATTTAGGCTTGCATTTGTTGTTGGTTGCATTTCGGGAACGAAAAGGTCATTTTAGGCCTATTTTTGCCTTTTCTCTTCCAAATCGTACTTATCGAGTCATTTAACCCCAAATTATTTTTGAACATGATTATATGAGGTATAATGTAACTATTGTGTACAGTTTTAGGCTTGCATTTGTTGTTGGTTGCATTTCGGGAACGAAAAGGTCATTTTAGGCCTATTTTTTACCTTTTCGCTTCAAAATCGTACTTATCGAGTCATTTAACCCCAAATTCTTTTTGAACATGACTATATGAGGTATAATGTAACTATTATGTACAGTTTTAGGCTTGCATTTGTTGTTGGTTGCATTTCGGGAACGAAAAGGTCATTTTAGGCTTATTTTTGCCTTTTCGCTTCCAAATCGTACTTATCGAGTCATTTAACCCCAAATTCTTTTTGAACATGATTATATGAGGTATAATGTAACTATTGTGTAGAGTTTTAGGCTTGCATTTGTTGTTGGTTGCATTTCGGGAACGAAAAGGTCATGTAAAAGGGGGGAGGGTTCCGCGCAGGGCAAGCAGTGGAGGGAGGGGAGGAGCAAGCAGTGGGGGGAGGGAGGGCAGCAGCGGGGGGGAGGGGGGGAGGTCCGGGCAGGGGAGGGGCAGCGAAGGGGGGGAGGTCCGGGCGGGGAAGGGGAGGGGCAGCAGCGTGGGGGGAGGGGGTCTCCGTGGCGGAGGGGGGTGTTGTGGCAAGGGAGGGGAGGGGCAGGGGCGGGGTGTAGGGTGTGGGGAGGGGGGGTCCGTGGTGCAGGGGGAAGGTGGCAGCAAGTGGGGGGAGGGGAGGGAGGGGTGTGCAGGGGGAGGGGAGGGGGTCGTGTAGGGGGAGGGGCATGTGTAGGGGCTTGGGAGGGCCGGCAGCAGTGGGCGGTGTGATCACCCACTGCCGCCAGCCCTCCCAAGCCCCCCGCACATGCCCCCCACTACTCGCACACCCAACCCCTCCCCACACCGCCGCCAGCCCCCCCCCCCGCACACCCCCCCTCCCCTTGCACACCCCTCCCCTCCCCCAATGCTGCCGCCCTCCTCCACCGCCGCCTCTCCCCCCCCCCACCGCCGCCCCGCCCGGACCTCCCCCCACCGCCGCCCTCCCCCCGCCTGCACCTCCCCCACCGCTGCCCCCCCCCGCACACTTGTTGCACCCCCCCCCACTTAGTGGCAATGTGAATTTTTTTTTTATCTCGACCTTTATGTATATTAATGCGTATATTTGTACAATTTCAGGTCATTTTAGGCCTATTTTTGCCTTTTGCGCTTCCAAATCGTACTTATCGAGTCATTTAACCCCAAATTCATTTTGAACATGATAATATGAGGTATAATGTAACTATTGAGTAGATTTTTAGGCTTGCAATAGTTGTTGGTTGAATTTTGGGAACGAAAAGGTCATTTTAGGCCTATTTTTGCCTTTTCGCGTCCAATTCATTACTTATCGAGTCATTTAACCCCAAGTTCATTTTGAACATGATAATATGAGGTATAATGTAACTATTGTGTAGATTTTTAGGCTTCCATTTGTTGTTGGTTGAATTTCGGGAACGTAAATGTGATTTTAGGCCTATTTTTGCCTTTTCGCGTCCAATTCCTGTTTCTCGAGTCATTTAACTCCATTTTCTTTTTTAACATGATAATATGAGGTATAATATAACTAGTGTGTAGAGTTTTAGGCTTGCATTTGTTTTTGATTGAATTTCGGGAAGGTATATGTCATTTTTAGAACTACTAACTACTGTAAATGATTGAATTCTTATATTATGTGTTTATTCCTTGGTTGTTTTGCAAGGTTTATATGAATAATACACCAAGTTAGAGTGCCTTCACCATAGACGAATTACATGAAGTTCGGGATAAGTTGGCGTCCCCACCTTGTGATGATTGCTTATGATACATTTTGGTGGAATTCGTGATATATATAATTAGTTAGATCTACTAGTTGGAATTAATTTTATGTACACTTTTTACATTATTAAATATATATATTTTAAGTTAATTATTACGTTCAAAAACTTGTCATATATTATTGCAATTCGATCGTTTTTTTTGTGTCGAAGGGAGGTGTTGGGTGGGGGTGGGGTGGGGGGGCCGCCACTTGGGCCGCCGGGCTAGGCTAGGGGGCCGGGTGGAGGCCGGGGCGGCCGGCATCGTTGGGTGGAGAGGCCGGGCAGAGGGTGAGCTGGGGTGGGGGTGAAGGGGAGTGAAGAGGGTGGGGGTGCGGGGCTGGGGGAGTGCGGGGGGGGCAAGGGGGGGGGGGCGGGTGGCGGGGGGTAGGGGGGGGGTCAAAGTGAGGGGGGAGTGCGGGGGTGGACTGGGTGTGGGGGTGGGCGGGGGTGTGGGGGCGGGGCGGGGGGGAGTGCGGGGGTGGGCGTGTAGGGCGGGCAGGGCTAGCAGGGCAGGGGCGGGGGGGAGGGGGTGGGCGTGCGGGGTCGGGCCGAGCTAGCGGATTTATTTTTTAAAAAACATAGCGAATACGAAGGGGCTGCGGTTTTAGGCCTAAACCGCAACCCTTCACTTAAAGAAGGGTCGCGTTTTTGGCCTAAAACCGCAGCCCCTTCGTACAACGAAGGGTCATGCGGTTTAAGCCAAAAAACGCAGCCCTTCCAAACTAAGAAGGGTGCGTTTTTGGCTCGAACCGCAGTCCCTTCGTTGTGAAGGGTCATGGTTAAAAACCGCAGCCCTTCTTTTCTATTGAAGGGCTACTACGGAAAGGGCTGCTAGCCAAAAACGCAACTGTTTTGACCGCAGCCCTTCCTTATTTTTCCACTAGTGATACTGCCCTAAAGTTCCGTTATCTTCTTGATCACCATGAAAACCATCGAGATCATTACGAGTTTCATCCAAAACATAATTGTGACCTAAAGCAGGGTTTGAGACAACAACATAATATGTGGGTGTGTCCGCACGAAAAGGATTATTATAACCAGGAGCACCAAAAGCAGTATTCCACATACTCATGGGAATAGCATCAACACCATAATAACTGCGTAATAATAGACGTTGTTGTTGGTATGCGTAATCAACCATATTATACTTAGATGGAACACTATGATGTCGATAAATTTCATGCGGCAGTTGCGGGCCTCGCGGCATTTGATCAGTAGTACGATTATCAGGTAGACCATAACTCATACGATAAATTTCATGCGGCAGTTGCGGGCCTCGCAGCATCTGATTAACCGTACGATCATCAGGTAAACCATAACTCATACCATAAAGTTCATGCGGCAGTTGCGGGCCTCGCGGCATCTCATCAGTAGTAAGATTATCATATACACCAAAACCCATATGATGCAAAAACATTATCATGAAATCCGGCTTGCTCTAGTTTACTATGAACAAGAACATCCGCCACGAAAACCACCCTAGGACTAGGAACAACCCCACACGAACCGGCACACGAAAACGAAGGAACTCGGGATAAAATCGGATACTTGTTGAGCAAGAAATTCTGTGGTTTTAAGTCCAAGAAATTTAGAATCCCTGATAACTTGCTTAGCTAAATTAGGTAAGTTACTCTAATTGAGATAATGTAGCTTAAATTTGACAACATGAGAATCGTTGATTTTTTCTTCTTTAAGAGAAGAGATGTTGAAGATGAACAAACCTTCATCAAAGGGTACAATATTTTTCATGTCTTTCCAAAGGTAGAGGCTCAGATTTGTGGGCTTTGTTTGTGGGTGCAATGTTGCCATGTTTGTTAAATAAGTTTCTTTCTTCGGCTTATTTTGGACGAGTGTTTGTGAGGAATTTGACATAGGGAATTAAGGGAAGGCTAACTTTTGAAGAGAGGGAAGGCTTTAATACATAAGCCAGTAAGGAGTAAGGTATTTATATTAAATGTGTGTTATTCATCACCCGCATCAGGGTATATATAATACCAGAAGTCCTAATTGATAAAGACTAGGAAACCTAAACCTCATCACGTTCGCCCGGTTCGGTTCACTCGGTCGGCCGTTCGGCTTCGGCTTCAATTCGGTTCGGTTGTTTTATGCCGAGAAGAATGCGCCCTTAATAACAAAATCGGTATATTCCATTAAATTGAATATGCTTATCCCATTAAAGACCAGATTCGTGCTCAAAGTATATTCCATATAAAGCATCCACGACAATAGATTCAGATTTTATAGAGTTGTGAACCTCATTCTATAGACTTCCCCCGATTGTTGGAAATCCTGATATAAGCCCTATAATTTAGTAGAGATTAATCTCTATTATATAAGGAAGGGGGAGGAAGATGGTGCCCTCCCTAAAAATACTAAATTACCCTTAATGACTAAATGGAATGAAAAAAATTACAAAAGAAAACAATTTAATAATCCTTTCTCATTTCAACAACTTGCCATTCTAATTTCTAAACAAGTTAAAAATAGTATATACATCAAATATTTCAATCAAAAATTAAATGGAAAAAACATCTTGACCTTTTTTTAATAAGAGAAGATGGTATACATGATGTCCACCCGAAAAAGTTTGAAACACTCACTACCTTTGACACTCTTTAATTTAGTCAAACCAACTCATTTATCTATTCTTTTTGTTCAAAATTCATGCACAAAAAATTGATATTAAAAATCACTCACAACCTTTGTTAGTTTTTTACATTAATGAATTAATATATCTAAATTTATCTAACTATTAATCTTTCATATTTTAAGTGTAATCATAACTATAGTACAGATGGAGTATATAATAGAATAACAAGTTTGAAATTAACGCACGCATCGCATGCATATAAAGCTAGTACAAACATAATTCAGCGGATGGAGCATGAAGGACATCAAAACACGCTAAGTATTCAGGAATTCATACATTCCATGATTTAAGATAACTAAATCATCAAAAAGAAATGGATGCATGCTTGTCTGCATGCAATTTCCATTGATTCTCCAAAGACTCCATTTATCTGCCTTTGTCATTCCCCAGCAGCATCACTGTGCAGCAAAACCGAAAAGAGTTACCACAACAGCCACCAGGGAAAACCAAACAGACATTGTAATTGCTTCATCAAATTTACGCATAACATCATTCAAGATGAAAATAAGGACACTATACAACTTACCAAAAAACAAGGAAGCCAAATTAGAACAAATTACTGTCATTGTGAAAGTCGGTAGAGTCAAAAAAAGGCTAGAGGATTCACTGGAAAAGAGAAAGCAAGATAAATTGTACATATGACAAACAGTCAGGCAAATAAAAGTCTAACCTTAGCACTGTGTCCTTCAAAATATCATCTTTCAGAGTTTCAGCTTAAATCCCTTTGATAGAAAACCATCCAAATCACCCCTGACAAGACTCAAGAGAAATCAAAATAAAATAGATAGTCTCGTTTTCTTTTGCAGAATAACTACTCAGATCATTTCTAATTGTATATGTGCAAAAAATAACAATATACTACTTTATTCAGTTTTTTTGTCGATAGAAACACTGGAATTCTACCTCGTTTCGTTCTGTTTGCTGCTCCCTCATGGGTCTCATTCCTGTGATATGAGTAACCAACAAAACAAACTTAAAGGGATAGAAAAATAAAGAATGTGAAATTCAGTGTCAAAGAAGGGGAAAATGTTGTCGGGTATTAGGAGATATTATCACTAAAAAGGAACCCCTATACAAAAAGAACTATACATACGAAACTAAGAAATTATGATAACTATCATAAGAACATCGGATTCAGGACTATTGCTGATAGAATATAAATATAGTTAGGATATATTTTGTTCCTAGAGATATACTTTGTATAGTTTTCCTAATCATAATGGGTGACTATCCTGGGATGTAACACTATAAATATTGATCAATTGTAATCACTCCAGGTGGAGGAGTTTTCCCTAAATCTAACATGGTATCGGAAAGATTAGGTATTATTCACAAAATATTTCTTTGGGACGGGAAGTCCCACCACTTCCGCATTATTTTTCTAGCTTATGCGCCACTTTCCTCCATTGTTTCCATAACAGTGGTTGAATTTTATCTTTGTGTCCTATTCTTGCTACCTCCCATAGTCCACGTGTCTTGTTGCCTCTTTCAAGGCCACACTAAAAATTCCAACTTTTCTTCCATATTGTTGCAGTGCATCATGACTCACGATACCCCGAACGGTCGACTCCCAAATCTCCTCTACGCAACCCACACCGAATATCATCCCGCTTCTCTCCGTTAATAATATTAAAAATTGCATTCCCTTGATTCTTGATCGTGAGAGAGTCCAATATTCAAATTGGGTTGAGTTATTTGAGTGCCATGCTCATGCGTTTAGTGTTTTAGATCATATTAATTCCGATGCCCAACGCCCCTCTGACATCTCTGATGCATTGTGGGCCAGTCTCGATTCCATTGTTAAACAATGGATATATGGCACTATTTCCCCAGATCTCTTACAAACCGTACTTTGCCGTGGCGATTCTGCGCGCAAACTTTGGGACAAATTGAAGGCAATTTTTCAGGATAATAAACATACCCGGGCTGTATATCTTGAAAATCAGTTTAATTCCCTTCACTTGACCAATTTTCCTGATGTTTCTTCCTATTGCACGCAATTGAAGAAAATTAAAGACCAACTTGCCAATCTAGATCAACCAGTTTCCGAGAAAAAATTGGTACTTCGGCTTGTTTCCGGGTCTCATCAATACCGATTTTGATGTTGTGGCTACGATGATACAACAAACGGAGCCTCTCCCTTCGTTTGAATCTCGCAAGGTCACGCCTTTTGCTTGAAGAGTCACGTCGTGCTCAAGACTCGGCACCCCAAACTTCCTCCTTTGTGGCTCAAGGCTCGCCGGCCCCACAACCACCCGCCACCGCCCCACCACAGCAGCAACCACCATCCGGTCAACGTGGGGGTGGTAATCGTGGGCGCGGCAGAGGGGGCCGCAGAGGCCGAGGCCGTGGCCGCGGAGCACAAGAAGACACCCAACCGTCGCCCAGCCGACCACGCCCAAAGACACGCCCCCAAGAAGACGGTTCTTGGCCGGCCCAATTCAAATGCCGCCTCCCCAACCCACATGGAGTTGGGTTCCTGGCCCAGCGCCATACCCGCAGCAATTTCGGGCCTCTGCCCCGCCCCAAGACGCCCGGCCCGGCGGTATGCGAGCCCAGCCCCGTTCGCCCCTCATGCCTCCTATGGGCCACAGGCCCATTATGCCACTCCTTCGTCCTATCCGGACTACGGGCCTCTCATGACTCCCACGGAATTGGGGAACGCTTTCTCCACTATGACTCTACCACAAGACAATTCGTGGTACATGGATTCGGGCGCGACCTCTCATATGACTCACTCATCAGGTACTCTCATGCCCTTATTTAATTTAAGCACTCAAAATCATATTTTAGTTGGTAATGGTCATCGCATTCCTGTTCTTGGTTATGGTCAATCATCCCTCCCCACTCCTCATCCTCCTTTAGCCCTTCGTGATGTCTTATTTGCTCCCCAAATTATCAAGAATCTTATTTCCGTCCGCAAATTCACAACTGATAACAATGCCTCTATTGAGTTTGATCCTTATGGTTTTTCTGTGAAGGACCTTCGCACGGGGAGTATAATAGCGAGGTGCAATAGTTCGGGGGAGTTATATCCAGTGACCACTCAACCATCTACATGTTTAGCATCCGCCCTCACGGCCACATCACCAACGACCTGGCATAGTCGCCTTGGACATCCAGGATCCCAAGTTTTCAGCTTTCTTAGGTCTAGAGATTTAATAAATTGTAATCAGGAGCCTTACTCTGATTTTTGCAATTCTTGTCAAGTAGGCAAGCATCTTCGTTTACCGTTTCATCCATCTAATAGTACTACTATTTCTGCTTTTGATATTATTCATGCTGATCTATGGACCTCCCCTATTCGCAGTTCTCAAGGTCATAAATATTATTTAGTGCTATTAGATGATTTTACTCATTATGTGTGGACTATACCGCTCAAATTTAAATCTGAGGTCTATCAAAACTTCCTTAATTTTAGTCAATATGTCCAAACTCAATTTGAGCGCCCTATAAAAGCTTTCCAATGTGATCATGGTCGGGAATTTGATAATATACCGTTTAAATTATTTTGTGTCAAACATGGAATAATATTTCGTTTCTCGTGCCCTTATACATCTTCACAAAATGGTAAAGCTGAACGCATGATCAAAACATTAAATAACATGTCTCGCACCCTATTGTGTCATGCTTCCATTCCTCCTCAATATTGGGTAGAATCTCTAGAAACGGCCACATACCTTGTCAATCTCTTGCCTACTAAGACTCTAAAAAATCTCCCTCCTGCTGAAATCTTATTTCGTATAACCCCCTCCTATGATCATATTCGGGTATTTGGGTGTCTTTGCTTCCCCAATCTAACAGCTATTGCTCCTCATAAATTAGCTCATCGCTCTACTCCGTGTGTTTTTCTTGGCTATCCCTCGCATCATCGGGGGTATCGCTGTTTAGATCTTGTCACAAATAAAATAATCATCTCTCGTCATGTCACATTTGATGAGTCTTCTTTTCCATTTAGGAATTTGGATCCTTATAGGCCTCCTGATTACTCCTTCCTTGAAGATTCGGGGCCTAGCCCACTTGTTTCCCCATTATGGCAGCCCCTAATCTCCTCTCCAATAATCCAGGCCCAGCCCTCCGGTCCAATTCCTCACCCAGCCCACACACTCCCCCCTTCCTCCAGTGCGCTCCGAACTCCGCGAGATCCGAGCCCGGCGCCCGGTTCCCCTCCCTTGTTTTCTACCCCCCGCGCCAAATCCCCGGCCCACTCACAACACTCCCCGCCTCCCCTTATCCACACCCGGCTCGGCGCCTCTCACGACCTCGGTCTAGCCCTCCTCCCATGCGTGGGCTTCCTCCTCTCGAGCCCACACGCCCCCTCCTTCCCCCCACCATATGGCCACTCGGTCCAAGTCAGGCATAACTAAACCCAATCCCAAATATGCTTTACACTCTATTTCTCTATCTTCTTCTCTCTCCCGCTCACCAATTCCAAAATCTCACAAAATAGCCTTGACTGATCTGAATTGGAACGCGGCGATGCATGATGAATATAGTGCTTTAATTAATACAGGGACATGGGAATTAGTACCTAGGCCTATGGGGGTGAATATTGTTAATTGCATGTGGATTTATACTCATAAAGAAAACGATAAAGGTGACCTTCAAAGGCACAAAGCTCGTCTTGTTTGTGATGGCAGGTCTCAGGAGGTTGGTGTGGATTGTGATGAAACTTTTAGTCCAGTTGTTCGTCCTGCTACTATTCGTACAGTATTGGGGTTAGCTATGGCTCGAAACTGGTCTATTCAACAGCTTGATGTAAAAAATGCTTTTTTACATGGTGACTTACAGGAAACAGTTTACATGCATCAACCCCCCGGTTTTGTTGATAAGAGGTTTCCTCATTATGTTTGTCGCCTGCGCAAGGCTCTCTATGGCCTCAAACAAGCTCCCCGGGCTTGGTATCAGCGTTTTGCGCATTTTCTTCTTCAGATGGGATTTGTTGTTGCTCAGAGTGACAACTCTTTATTCACATTTCGTCAGGGTCATGATATGGCATATCTTCTTCTTTATGTTGATGATATTATTTTATGCACCTCTTCTGATGCTTTGCGGGACCGTATCATTGCTCACTTGAAATCTGAATTTCCTATGTCTGATTTGGGGCCGCTCAGTTATTTTTTGGGTATTTCAGTTACTCGTACACCTTCCTACATGCTTCTTTCTCAGAACAAGTACGCACAGGAAATATTGGAGCGTGCGAGTATGGGCTCGTTGACACTAACTCTAAGCTTAGTGCGTTCGGGTCCTCCCCGTGGCCGATCCGACTCATTATCGTATTTTAGCAGGTGCTTTGCAGTATCTCACTTTTACTCGTCCTGATATTGCTTATGCAGTTCAGCAGGTATGTCTTTTTATGCATGATCCCCGAGAAACTCATTACAATGCATTAAAGCGCATCCTGCGTTATATTCAGGGGACCATTGCTCATGGACTATATTTATATCCCACTACTCAGTTGCGCTTGATCACTTATACTGATGCTGATTGGGGCGGGTGTCCTGACACTCGTCGTTCTACTCTCGGTTATTGTTGTTTTCTCGGTGATAACCTTATTTCTTGGCGTCTAAGCGCCAGCCCACTCTTTCTAGATCAAGTGCCGAGGCGAATATCGAGGCGTCGCTAATGTTGTCGCGGAAGCTTGTTGGTTACGTAATCTTCTTTTCGAGTTACATTGTCCTATCCGACAGGCTACTATTGTTTATTGTGATAATGTCAGTGCTATTTATTTATCTCGCAACCCAGTACAACACCAACGCACCAAACATGTTGAGATGGATATTCATTTTGTTCGGGAAAAGGTTGCGTTGGGTCAAGTCCGTGTGTTGCATGTTCCTACTAGATATCGGTTGCCGACATTTTCACTAAGGGTCTTCCGCGGCAATTATTCTTGGAGTTTAAGTCCGGCTCTCGGCGTTCGCCCTCCTCCCGCTCCGACTCGTGGGGGTGTGATAGAATATAAATATAGTTAGGATATATTTTGTTCCTAGAGATATACTTTGTATAGTTTTCCTAATCATAATAAAGACTATCCTGGATGTAACACTATAAATATTGATCAACGATAATCACTCCAATGGAGGAGTTTTCCCTAAATCTAACACCTTTGTTCCCTCTCCCCCAACTTTTGAGTTCTATTTCATGAAGCATGCCATATTAAATTATTCATTAACAATGTCGGGATCAAGAAGAATTCCCAAAAGACCTTTGTATCCAATGAATTTGGGCTGGCTAATTATCTTCACAAGCTTTATTCCCTCCCTTTCCACAGTTAAAACAGAAGTTAAAAAATTTCAGAAAAATTGCTAGTGTTGCTTCGTTTGAACTTCATTAACAGTCCTTAATATCATGCTATGCAGCTAAGTGGGCAGATATGTTCTCTTTTTGGCACTGAGAAGTGGAGAATTGCCATATTACATACCCTCAATCACTTCCTACAACAAGGTAAATAAAATGGAGAAGAAGTGACTCCAAAGACCAAAGGAACCAAATACTTGATATCATCTCTTGTCAATAGCCATTCTGCTGCCATACTCCCAGAATAGTTCATCACAGCACTCACACCATAAACATCCTCATCTTCAATGTCCTCACTCCTCACAGTCACCCACCTATCCAGCCTCACACAAGCAGAGACCTCTTGTGGTTGTAACAATTATTGAATTCTTTTTTTGTGTTAGTATGAAACTTCTCTCTGCAGTTCTTGCTGATGCAGACATGCAGTACATAGTCAATGCCGGAATGACGTCAGTGGGTTTAATGTGACAAAAAAGTTTTGGTTTGTGACTTATAAAAGGGTGTCTATGACAAAAACCAAAATTTTTAAGGTTGAGGTGTAAATTACTTCCTCCGTTCTTTTTCTATTGCAACAATGAGATTTTTACACTATTCACTCACCACCCTTTTACTATCTCTTGTGATTTTTACATAAGGAAAAATATAGTCATGTGGGATCTTGTTAGATTCGTCTCGATTTATACTTTCAAAATATCAAATTTGTATAAATTTTACTAAAAAGTAATTAAAGATATTAATAGTTAAAGTTGTGCGTTGGCGAGCGTGAAAACTCCATTGTTGCAATAGAAAAAGATAACAAAATGTCTTGGATGGACCGGATTTATAATAATTTATTGTACACCTAAACTGACTTATCACACAAAAACTGATTATATTAGGAAAAAAACGACTATATCATATGAAAATTGACTATATTAGAAAATTGACTATATCATACAAAAACTGATTATATCAATGAGAACCTGACTATATCAAATCAAAACTGACTATATCATATGGTTTCCGGTGCACCGTAAGTTATTGTGAACTCAATTCGTTCAATTTTTTTTTGAAATTGTAATATAGTCATCACAATATAAACACAATTATGTTAGCATATCTTATATCCTAGTTGTCACAACATATACTGCGTTTGATATTTTTTTAGTAGAGGAAATGAAAGGAAGAGAAGGGAAAAGAAGATATGGGAAAAGAAGGGAACTAAATTTTTAATGTTTTGTTAATAGGAAGAAATTTAATTGATTATCTCTTTCCTCCCAAGTTCCTCCAATTTTGGGAAGGAAGGGAAGGAGAGATTTATTAGGTTTTTTCTCCTCTCACTTCTTTTCCTTTCCAATTGAATCTCTTGTAATTTTTTTGCCAAGCATAGGAAAGTCTCCTTTTTCTTTCCATTTTCTTTCCATTTCCTTTCTTTTCCATATAATTTCTCTCTACCAAAGACAATGATAAACATAATTACTTTGAGTATGCCTAATTTTTAATTTCATTATGCAATCTATATCATATGATTTTAAAAATGATATATCCTAAATCTAGAAACTAACATCAATACCAGGCCTACACCGGGTTTTCAATTTATATTTTTTTAGTTTTGTGAAAAGAAAAATACTTATAATAAGCTTGAAAAGAAAAGAGTAAGGGCCTGTTTCTCCCCATCTTATTTTTACTTCGCTCGCGCCCGTTCGTTATGGTCAATTCGGTTCGGCTTCGGTTGGGTCGGTTCAATCGCCTGGGTTCGGTTCGGTTCGGTTCCTAAATTATTATCATTACTATTATTTCACTACTACATTAAAGAGCTAAAGCAACGCCTAAAATCCGTTGCAATAGGCCTTAAAACCGTTGCAGTAGACCTAAGGCAACGGTATAGTACCGTCGCATTTGTTGGCGTTGCCAGACCTAATGCAACGGTCTTTTATACCTAAGGCAACGGTTGTATGTCACCTACAAGAGGCGTTGCACTAGATGACTACCTAAGGCAACGACTGCATGAGCAAAAGCTTTGGGGACCTACAACAACGCCTACTTCAACAACACCTTTTCGAGATCTAATGCAACGCATATATATATATATATGTATGTTTTAATAGGTATAAATATTAAATATAAAATTTTATTAATGAGAAAACAATATTTATTGAGATTATTTTGAAAAAATCCACAATATACATTATTGTTTCCTTTATACAAATTGCACGAGCAAATTTTACATATTTACATCAAGCTATATTCAAGTTCACCAAAAAAATCAAACATTTATTAAGAGTAACAAATACTGCAAACTCTAAATTGCTTAAACTAAAAAAAGGTTGCCCCAACTTGCCATTAACTAGGGAGTATATATTTTTCTTCGTTCTTTGACTCATCAGGTACCTAAAAATTCAAAGAGTTTAATCAAGTTAACAAAATATTCAAGTGCTACTAATTAACATGAGACAAAGTAGAACAACGTCAAGAGCGCAAGGGGGAAAAAACTACACAAACTAATTGATATCAGTTTAAAGGTCACATAAATTCTGACAACATAAGCCATTGTGTTAAGTATACAAGATATATTAGGCAACATTTATTGGTTCAATTAAAAAGTCAACTTAATTACTCGAACTTAAGCTTAAAATCTTATATATTTGCTGCTGTAAAAAAGGAGACCTGAAAATGATGTTTCCAAAGGAATGTGGTGGTATATTATGCAAATAAGGCACTATTTTAATGATAGTATAGTGATATTAGTTGTCATAGCCTTTGCACTTGTATATTTATAAAATGCAAATTTAGGCCATAATTACACCATCATTAATTCATCGACACAATCATAAGTAGATAAATTAAGTAAAAGAAACTAAAAGCCGGACAATAAACATTCCACTAACTCTTACATGATACATTTTCCACAAACTTGTAGCAACAGCGTAAATGCTCCTAATGCAAGCATGTTGGGAGTTTACCCATAAGGAAACCACCATGGTACCCCAACTTGGGAGTGATTAACCTTGTGCTTGAGAGGTGGGAGGTTCTAACATTGTTCTACTTGATTCTTAGTTCAGGAACAAAGGTAAGGAAATCAAAATGCATATAAGATATAGAAAGA
Organism: Beta corolliflora; assembly: GCA_947648045.1. Lineage (NCBI taxonomy): Eukaryota > Viridiplantae > Streptophyta > Magnoliopsida > Caryophyllales > Amaranthaceae > Beta > Beta corolliflora. The sequence continues at coordinate 822,004 of CANSZD010003270.1, read as the reverse complement.
TCCTATATAGCATACCTAATGAAAGCACGACTGTAAGATCAATATCTTGCTTTCTGTTTGTTACAACCACCACCACCACCACCACCTTATCTTGTTCAAATTCTTCAATCTATACCAATGTATTCATCATTAAGAACTCTAGTCTCAACCTAATAAGTATTATTCACCTCATACTTTCAAACACGATTCTAACAAAGAATAACGAGGATTTCTTGGAGGTCACATTTCCAATCGAAGACAAATTAACAAGATATTCCTAGCGAGTATATGAGAGATTATGAATAAAAGTGTGTGCCTAAGGCAAGCAATGCTCATCAAAACCTCACAAAAGATAATCAAAGTCCATTAACAATAGTGTGTGCCTAAGTTTAGAGTCCAAGACTTGTCATTAAAAGTACCTTTTTTTAATTAAAAACTATAGTATAGTAAATGGATTCAAACTCAACAACAACAGCAACAACCATCAATTCCTACCTAAAAGCAGAGAATTAAGCAATAAGTTGAGTTGTTCTATTCATGAATCTTTCATTGAATGATTAAAGAGACATGAAGGAGTTTATAGCTTTAAATATAATAAAAAAGATTCTTGATTTTATAGAAACTTAAATTGAAGAGGTGAGGAGAAGAGTTAGATTCCCCCACTCGCCCCGCATAAAACAGAACAAATTTACAATGAGAACAACAGTTGGAAAACGTTGTTATTGACAGTTAATGAAGTAAACCACTTACTTCTATCAAGCAAGGGTTCTTTTCATGTTTGGCTCAGGTTCCTACTTTGGAAGATGGAATAGATGAGGTAATTCTCCCTTAATTAGGAACATCATTATCCTAATAGCAAACATGAGCCGATTCATAACCTCACATAGCATCTCATACCCTATTGTTAAATCATCAAAAAATTCCTGAAAAAAAAAAATCATCAAAAAATTAGTAGAACACAATAATCAAACATAAACACACTTCGTAACCTTGTATAACTCTTTAGCATTTCTTGTAAAAAAAAACCCCATCTTTTGGGGAGGTACTAATAATGTAGATTAGAAAAAAATCCAAAAAGTTTCAATTTCTAGCACATTAATTGCAATATATTAGAATTATACAATAACAATGAACTTCTTAACCAAATTTCCTCATGTAATTCTAGATCACAATTAGTAAAACTCATAAATCTCTCTGAAACATACAAGTTATGCATACAATATATTTGAATCAAATACACCCAAAATTTTACAAGATTAAACCTTAGTTTTATCATATTAGATCTTAAGGCATCATTTCTAAAAATTAAAATCAGTAAATCCTACTAAAAATTTAACATTTTTAAAGAACACATTATAGCTCTAGCTTCCTAAATTTTTCGAGTGCCGAATCACAAGAACTTAGATTAAACTAAAAAATCTCCGAAGAAATAGCAAAATAGAAATAGACTCTAATAAAAAAATAGTACTTTTGGGGAAACTAAAATCATGTTAACCATGTGAAAATTTACTTCACTTGTGCGCTTTGGCAAAACGTCGGCGGTGGTGCGTTGGCAAAACAATCTAGCAGTCAACAACAAATTTGGACCTCACCGCATCTTCCAACCTCTTGGAATTCCTTCATCTGCTTCTCTCTTTCGAATTTAGGCTTTTAATTTAGGGAAAATCATCAACTTCTTCAAGAACTAACCAATTAGAGTTAGAGTTTTTGCTTTTGGAAAATTATTTAAGGCTCATTTTAGGGATTTTGATTCGTGAATTCGGTGGAGTTTGCAATGGGTTTGAGTTTTTCGATTTCGCAGGGGCTTTTTTCGGGAGAATTCGCAGATGAGAGAGAGTGGGAAGGAGGAGGGGAGGTGGGTTTTCTTAACAATTTGGTTTTTCAAGTTTCGGGAGGGGATACGTGAAATTTTAGAATTTCATGAAAATTTCGAAAGCGAACGTTCGCGCTTCTTGGTAATACTTCATCGTTGTTATAAAATGAATCTATTGCAATGGTACACTATCTAGTGCAACGACATTTCCTGTACCGTTGCAATAGATATAATTCTTGTCCATAAACTCTAAGTAGCCATTAGTACCCTGCTGTAATAATACTAAATGAACCGTTGCAGTAGCTCTATCTACTGCAACGGCTTACCAAGTGTCGTTGCATTAGATTCTTTTTAATTGTTGCCTTTGTTAAAAAATGTAGTAGTGGTTATAATTTAATTCAGTTCAATTCAGTTCAGTTCAGTTCAGTTTAGTTCAATTCAGTTCAATTCGGTTCGGTTCGGTTGTTTTATGCCGAAGAGAACAGCCCTAAAACATATATATAACTTTAAATACCGTTACAATATAAGAGATAGAAATCGTCAATAAGTCTTGGAGATGTACAAATTTTGTACATCAAGTGGCATTTTCGTAAATAAAATATTACTTATATTAAGTTGTAGAGGTCAAATATTAAAACGTAATTTGTTCTTATATAAAAAAATCACGACTTAATATCAATGACATTTATTTACGAAAATGTCACTTGATATACAAATTTTGTACATCTTTGAGATGAACTAGCGCTCCCTCATATAAGAAATGTTCAAACTAACATTAAATATATCATGAAATAACATAGGTGTTAAAAATACAAATAAAAATTTTCTAAATACGAAAAAATCGAGATAATAATATAAATCTTAACAAGAATCTTATGCGTCTATGCCCTTGTTTTATTATTTCACAACACCTTTTTTTATAAGGAAAGAAAAACTAAGGTCTGGCCCAATCCGAAGGCCACCCTAAAACATCATTTTCGGATGATGAGAGAAAATCCACAGGATAAGGAGGAAAACAATAGATAATTTTACAACACCTTGGTTTTCACGATTTGCTCCTCAATTTTATGCGTGTGTGTCATATTAATGCTTTTTTCTCAATTGTTCTTCATCAGTGTTACAAAAAATTTGATTCAAACAGACATTTATAATATTTTAAATTTTTGTAATATGTTTTTCTTAAATCAATGTTTCGTTGTCTTTTTTGTTATTTGTTCATCATTATATAAATATAGTATTGAGAGAAGGAAATGAAAACAGAAGAAAGCTTGTGCTCAAATAAAGTAGAAGAATTTGTGTATCAGGTTCAATTGTTGAATATTAATAAAGTGGAAGAGTTTGATTTATATAATAGAGATTACCGAACAATAATCAACATTTAGGTTTTAAGATATTATCGATATAATTATTAATATGAAATTCAAGTTTTTATTTTTTATTCTTATTGTGTCAATCAAGTTCTATTGTCAATTGAATTTTTTATCAGAGTTTTTCACACATATGTAAGAAGACAAAATCATTTTCCTTAATTTAATTTTTAAATGAAATTTCAAATTCAAATTCCATTGTTAGCTTGTTCAATATATATATATATATATATATATATATATATATATATATATATATATATATATATATATATATATATATATATATATATATATATATATATATATATATATATGAAGTATATTTTTTTTTTTTTTGAAAGAGAAATTTAATTCATTAATTGAAGGCCAAACAGAATCTACAATAGGTATTAAAGAAAAACAAGATACAATCAAACAACGTTAAATCAAATTCGTCTTCGAAAAAACTAGAATGAACCAGGATCGAGCAATACAAATAAGTGTCCCTTATATTTGCTTAATCAAGCAGCTATTGATGAGGAAGTCTATCATTCTGACATAGTTTGGGAAGAACATTCTTGATCGAGCCATGTTGACTGCATCCGAGATTCCAATACTTTCATGTTGAGTCACGAACTTCAACCAATGAGAACAATTTCTCATACCTAAAGACAAAAAAACCATACTCACAACTCCCATAGGGAGAAGGAGATCTCCACAACAGAGACTAAATTCCCATAACAGAGGTTTGTAAAAATCTCATAAAGAGAGACTAATTTATTCAACAAAACAAGAAAATGAACTAAAACCTTAAAATAAAAGGGGGAAAGGGGCTTACCATGGATGAAATCATCCATGGCAGCCCCTAACTGATGAATAAGGAGTAGGGGAGGCTAGGGTTTGAGAGAGAAAAGAGAGATAGAGGGTGGCTAGGTTTTTTTACGCGTGACTCCACCTAGCTTGTTCAATATATATATGGCAAGTAGGAAAAAGAAAAGATTATTTAATATATATGACATTTTAAATTATTAACAAGTATATCGGAACTTTTTGTAAGGGGGACACCATCTCCTCCCCCCTTTCACTTATTCACTTATATAATAGAGATTTTGCCTTTTGAATTCACAACTTTTGCCTTTGGAATTTAGGGTCATTCTTTTTGCTCTTGATCTCAACAGCTCTGTATAATACAAGCTTTCTGCAAATTAATTGGGTAGTAATTTAATTACTTTATATAAAAGAACAAAACTAGCTGGTATGCTGCAGAAAATTTAAAAATAAAATGCAGCTATAATACAAGTTCTCTACAAATTCGATTTGACACCGACTCAATCTTAATCAATATATCAATATATATATATATAAAGGAGGAACTTTTCAGGAGCTTAGGGAGCTCCTCAAGATTTCGAGCTCATAGAACGCGCCACGTAGGATTGTCACGTCATCAATTTATATTTTTATTTTTTACAAAAATAGAGTTCTAGATGATTTAAATACATATAAAGAGATTTGGATAAGTCATCAATTTATATTTTTATTTTTAACAAAAATAGAGTTCTAGATGATTTAAATACATATAAAGAGATTTGGATAAGCGAAAATTAGAGTTTGGATTTGAATCAACAACCTAAATTATTATATCATGAAAATTGTGTATAACTTTTGCTACATAATTCAGAATATTATAATTTTTGTATCATTGGAGAGCATTCGAAATATGCTTCAAATAAGATCAATTTACAATATAGTTGTACAACTTATGAAATATAGAGCGCCATGTAGGATTGTCATGTCATCAATTTTTCTTTTTATTTTTTTTTCTAAAAATAGAGTTTTACATAGATTTAAATACATATAAGGAGTCTTGGATAAGCAGAAATTAGAGTTTCGTTTTGAATGAACAACCTAAATTATTATATTAAGTAAATTGTGTATAACTTTTGCTACCTCATTTAGAATATTATAATTTTTGTACCATTAAATAGTATATTTTCATGAGTTGTAAAACAATATTGTAAATAGATCCTACTTTGAAGCATATTTCAAGCACTCTAATAATATTAAATTAGATTAGATGCATTGTAGGACATTATTTAGTCTTTTTAGATGCATTGTAGGACATTATTTAGTCTTTTTTTTAGATAAATATAATAATGGCTATAAGTATTAAGTATAGTGTATTATATGTGATTATAACATTTGATTATAGGTCCAATTTACAGGATTAAACACATTATCTTTCAAAACCTCAACCTTACTCAACCAAACTAAAACAATATAGTATTGCAACAAAGTTTATTAACTAAAATCTATAGCGATAAAGTTACATATATATAAGATTTTTTGATTATGTAAAAATTAGAGTTTGATTTAAATAAAACAGCCTTAGAATATTATAAAGAGCTCCACCTAAGCATGCCATGTCATTCTTATCAATTTTTAAGAAAGTATTCTTTCTGTCCTGCATCTATTAAATTATTACCCTCTACTTTCTTAAAGTATCATTCGCGTATTATTCATGTTAAAATTGTATTAGCTATTGTTAGTCATACCTGTTATTGGGATACCATTTAATAATAGACTTAGCTACAATATTCAATTGAATATTAAAAATTATAAAATTTATATATCAAAATAACAAATCTAGAAATTATAGTATAATGACAAATACTTTATCCGTTTTTTTCTACTTCAACAATTGGTTTGGACATGGTTTTTAAGGAAATAAAAAATCGGTAGTTTAGCATAGAGGTACCTCTTTAGTTAACTAGAATAGGGGACAGATAAATCCTTATTAAAGTAAACGCAATTTTATAAGGCAATTCGGTTAATTAATGATGGTTTTATTAACATAAAGTAAAGGTAATATTGTCAACTGTAATTTCTTTTTTTACCATAAGTGGAATGGTCCTAAAAGATGAAACTATCTAAAGTGGTAATTGTTGTAATAGAAAAAGGACTGAGGAAGTATGTAAATACAATGATCTTGAAAAATCTCATTTTACAACAACACAAAATCAACAATAAAATTAACAAAAAAATTGCAATAAAATAAAATAAACAACAACCCGTGCAACACACGGGCTTCAAACCTAGTAAATATATAAAGGAGGAACTTTTCGAGAGCATAGAGAACTCCTCAAGATTTCGAGAGCATAGAGCGCGCCACGTAGGATTGTCATGTCATCAATTTATATTTATATTTTTTACAAAAATAGAGTTCTACATAGATTTGAATACATATATTTTGTAAATTGTATATAACTTTTGCTACGTAATTCGAATATTATAAATTTTTTTTACCATTGGGAAGTGCTCGAAATATGCTTCAAATAAGATTCATTTACAATATAGGTCTATAACTTATAAAATAGAGCGTGCCACGTAGGATTGCCATGTTATTAATTTTTTCTTTTAAATTTAAAAAAAAAAAGAGATCTACATATTTAAATACATAAATAAGGAGATTTGGATGGGGGAAATAAGAGTTTGGTTTTGAATAAACAATCTAAATTATTATATCATGTAAATTTAATATAACTTTTGCTACATAATTCAAAAACTATAATTTTTTTACCATTATGGAGTGCTTGAAATATGCTTCAAAATAAGATCCATTTACAATAATATAGTTTTACAACACATATAAATATATTTAATTAGATGAATTGTAACGCATTATTTAGGCTCTGTTCTTTTGGACCGAATTAATAAAAATTCAATCTCGGTTCGGTTCGGTTTAGACAAATTCGGTTCGGTTCGGTTTATTTTAGTTCGCTTCGCTTAGTTTCCTCTCACATTTTTCATTCATTTCGCCCGCCGGTTCGCCTCATTTCATTTCGGTTCGGTTCGACAAATTCGGTTCGGTTCGTTCAACTCGGTCCAAAAGAACAGAGCCTTAGTCTTTATTTTAGATTAATATAATAATAGCTATAAGTATAGTCTGCTATATCATGTGATTATAACATTTGATCATAGGTCCAATTTATAGGATTAAACATAGTATCTTTCAAAACCTTAGTCTTACTCAATCGAACCAAAACAATTTAGTATTGCAACAAAATTCATCAAAGAAACTTTTTGTTAGAACAAAAATTAAAATCTATATCGATAAAATTACATATATATTGGAGTTTGGATGATGAAAAAATCAAAGTTTGATTTTAAAAAACAACCTTATAGAATATTATAGAGAGCTCCACTTAAGCATGCCATATCATTCTTTTTATTTATTTTTTTAAAAAAAAAATAGTGTTCAACATAGATATAAATACATATAAGGTATTTTGGATAAGTGAAAATTAGAGTCTAATTTTGAATAAACAACCTAAGTAAATTGAATATAACTTTTGCTACATAATTCGCAAAATCATAATTTTTTTTACCATCAGATCATAGTGCTCGAAATATACTTCGAAATAAGATCCGTATACACTATAATTTTACAACTTATGAAAATATATTTATTTAGATGAACAATGACGTATTATCTATTCTTTATTTTAGATACATATAAAATAGCTATAAAAATAGCTTATTACTATATGTGATAATAACAATCATGTCTTTCAAAATCATACTTTCAAAAATTGAGTTATATAAAGATAAAAAATACTACATATCTATAGTTTTGTATAGTAAAAAGTTAAAGTTTGATTTTGACTAAACAACCTAAAAATATTATACAATAAAAATTAAGTATAGTTTTTGCTACATAATTCGAAAAATTATAACTTTTATATCATTGGAACTTGCTTACAACTATAAAAATAAAAATAAAATTAGATGAATGTTTTATTTTTAACCTATGCGTTGGATCATATTATAATAAAGAAGTTATAAGAAGAGTGAATTTAATATAATAAGAGGCACTGCATGATTATGGTAAGAATAAAAGTTTTAGAATTATTAACAGAAAATGGAGTTTGATTTCCACCAAAATTATCTAAAACTCAATAATACAATTGAGTATATAACTTTTGCTATCTACATACTATTAAAAATACACAATTTCAATATAATTGAATAGAGCTTGAGATTTGCATGAAAACAATAATCATTAATTATGAATATAATTATATTATTATAATTGATATAATCATGATCGAGATCTCTCGATAAGTATCTAATTTATCTTATATACTATCGCAAAATTAATGAAATAAATATAGTTCAAGTAACCACATAAAAAATAACCGTGCATCGCACGGACTTCAAAATCTAGTGTGATATATGTGTATGTTAAAAACTGAAAGAAAAAATATGTTGAGCTAAGAGATCATTACATCCTATAATAATTTTGGTGGTTCTTCATTCTTACCAATAGAAATTTTCGATACACACAAAAGTATCAACTAAACTATCTGGTAGTTTAGTAGAATTATCACTTTATTTATCCGATAGTTAGCCAATTTTACCGAGAAAGGCAACTTGATAGTAATTTGTATTTCCATATTAGATTTCGAACCAAAAAATAGTTTTTGTGATTAAATTCAAACAAAAGTCAAGATGAGATTATGCGATTAAGTTCCAACAAATTTACATTCGAAAATTTCATCTTATCTTAAGCGTGTGTAGTGGATTAAGGAAGAAGAAAATGGAAGAAATTAAAGTTATAACAAGGATAATTAAGTAAAATATATATTTTCTTAAAATTATTTTAAAATTCCCTGTATTCTGAGAAAAAATTACCCCTCCCCCCTGATATAAACTTGCGGAGTGCTGGAACATAGTTGGAAAAGGTAAAGGATAAAAAAAGCCTTGCAAACAATTTGGCGCATCTAATAAATGGAGGACTATGTAAACACTAAAATTACAGAGAGAATAACCGTTTCTTTTGCAAATGAGGAAAATTACATGGTTCTTAAAAGCTCAAGAAAACTATGGACATTTGCTTTGACAGTTTTGAGGGTAGACTCCCGTTCTGCTTTGGTTTGTTGAGCAGTGACCATTATTTTAGCCTGATTTTGAAGAGAAGGGATAGTAACTGACCAAGTCAAGGAGAAGTCATCAAATTTATGTTGTTCAATGGTTAACTCTTTTTGTTTATTACTTCTCAGTTGCTTCAAGTTGAGGAGTTTTGCCTCTACCTCTTCAATCTCCTTATCATATTCGCTACATTCTGCTCGAAGTTGGTCAATTCGCTCTTTGCTATTCTGAATACGATCCCGAAGATCTTTGGCAACAGTATTCAAATCATGAAGGTTGTCAGCGTTGGAGGTCAATCTGACTCCATGTTTATGAATATCTTGCAGCTGATTCTGAAGGGACAAGAATATGGTCTGGAAGTGGGCTAAATTAGACTGAAACTGAGGAGGGGATACCACAGCAAGTCTCTGAATCTGATCAGCGAGGTCAGCATATGCTGCAAGATTTTCTGTGTTGCTTTGCAATCTATTGAGAATCTTTTCCGCATTTTCCTTCTCAACCTCGAATGTTGATGGAATAGAAGCAGGACGAAGGGTATCCTCGATGAGACACACAAGTGAGTTAACCTCAGCAAGTGCCTTTTCAGGGGTGTATGAGGTCCCTAAGAAAAGAAAACAGAGAACCTTACAATTAAGGAAAACCAAAGGCAAACAATCAAATTAGAAGGGGTCCTATTCTCAAAAACCACTAAAAAGAGAGTAATATCAATACCTATTTCCATCAAACTGCCATAACTTTTTTTTATCATTGAAGAGATCATATTTTCCTTTTTCGAAGCTTACACTGTTTCTTCTACACAATAACAATAAACATGGTCTACATCACAAACTGCTGCACTCTTCGAAACAAATAACATGCAGCAGTCTGCAACCTTTTGATGTAGGTTTCCCCTCTTCCTCTTTCCTCTTCTTCTCACTGCCAACTTTCTTTACATGGATTGATTTTCTTATAAAGGGTTATATTTGACATTTGAGGCAAAGTAATAATAGAAGATAAGATGCCACATTGGACGCAAGGTATTTCATGCAAAGTTCGACGTCTACTGGATCGAAATGAAGCAACATTGGAGGCAAAGTTAGTTTAGGGTGATTAGCTTAGGTTGATTTTGAGAACTCGACCTACTTCTGTTGGTTAAGAGTACTCCTTTAAAGTTGTTTCTGAAACTAGCAAGTATTTTTCTAAACTTCAAAAAGGTACCTCGTGAGCTAAAAGGTGGTTGCTCCAAAGATTCATGCATCTCCGAGGATGTTGAAGAGCCATCAACAATAAGAGCTTGAGAGATGTCAGAAGTCATGGCACCTATTGTTGCAGAACCTCTTTTTGGCTCCAGTTGTATTGATGGTTGATCATGCTCTTGAAGAAGAGAGATAAAACTAAGGTTAGATTTCTAGGTTTCCAAAATCACCTCGTCTAAAACAGGCAAGTGCAAACAACAATGTATGAAGGGCATCCAAAATATTAAAGTACAACAAAATAGCAAGTGTTTTTTACCTTCAAAATTAAGGACTGAATGCAAACTCTGCTAGATATGCATGCTAATGTATGAATTCCCTGATGATTACTTTTACCATTTTAAGAACATATTACCTCTGTCCAACAATTTTTTTCACTTATCTTATATAGGTTTCCCAAATTCTTTCACATTTCTCTTTTGAGTTGAAAAACTCTGCTAGATATGCATGCTAATGTATGAATTCCCTGATGATTACTTTTACCATTTTAAGAACATATTACCTCTGTCCAACAATTTTTTTCACTTATCTTATATAGGTTTCCCAAATTCTTTCACATTTCTCTTTTGAGTTGAAAACAAACCTTCCTATCAGGCTATCACACCCTTTTTATTTTTCCATCTTTGCACTTCTCTTACTACCATTCTTTCATATTTTTAGAAAATACCTACCACATCCAATGCCCCACCGTTTGTACTTAAAAGTTGGTCCAAACCCTATTGCAGTAACTATATTTTTGGACTTATAATAGCAACATTGACTACTATGTCTGCAATCATGAAGCACAGTAAAGGAAGAAAAAGAGGATAATATAGAAAGTACTTGGGTGCGTAGAAGGAACAGAAGGTGCATCATTGATAATATTGGAACCCATTCCACGAATCATCTCATGAGGTGGCTCAATAGAGTCCTCAGGCTCCGAAACCACAGTTCCAAATGTTACTTCTTCAGTGATTATTTCCGTCAAGCTTTCCAGCATACCTTTAGTAGGAAGGGACGAATCCTGCTCCAAATCAGGAATGCCTGCTTCCTCTTTCACGACTTCTTTCTCAAGATCCTTGAGAACATTCAAGGAAACATTATAGATATCAGGCCCAATGTTCTGAGAGGTTTTCTTCTTCTTGATGACTAATTTTCTCAGACTATTTAAAGGTGCCTGCAGAACACTTGAATTATCATGCTCAATATTGTTTCGGACGCCTGAGATTACTGGTCGAGTATTACCTGCAGCAAGAGAAAGACGTTATAAATTAATTCTTAATTGAGATAGCAAGCTACCCCTTCCTCCCCCCCACCCCACCCCAAAAAAAAAGCTACCCTGACAAGTTAGTGAAGACTACATTTTCTTTTCCTTCTTAAAGTCCAGACGGAAGGCTGACAAGATTGAGTAGAATGCCGCCTCTTTAAAATCCTGAGGGGGGTATTATCATCACATTCCTTGGATTCTTCAACAACAGCCTTCTTTGAAGGCGGGGAAGTGGAGGTGGCCAAGATCGCTTTACTTTTACGTATCTGTTCCATTTTAGGAGGAGATTTGTGAGCAAATTTCTCAATTTAAAAAGAAAGTATTAAAAAATCTGCATCAGTGTTATCATAAAGAAAAAGAAATACAGGAGAATAATACCTGATTCAAAGCATTTGTTTGACCAGGATCTAAGGGGAATCGATCTCCTCTACTTTGTTTATCTAAGAGTAATAAAGACTCAAGGATGAAAGATGATCAGAAAATTAGGGATTTGAAAGAAAAAAAGGATAAGAAGAGTAAGAGAAAATTACTTCGCCTTGAATTCAAACAAGTTTGGGCCATTGATGGAGAAGAAACCATTAGAGAACCTTGGATGTTTTGAATAAGCGTGGCAAAGGCTTCAAGCCATGAAGGTTGACACCTCTTGAGAAAATCAATCCACCAGAGCTCATAACCTGGATCTATCTCAGCCCGTCTAAACCAAGGGGTGATAAGAAGAGACTTTACCTCACAGGTAGGGCAAGACTTTAGCCATGTCTCAGTGAAGGCATACTTATTGTCTGTGGACTTCAAGGCCATGTCCAGAAGATTGGGTCTGGTTCCCCAAGGACGATTTAGAGTCTTATAGTAGGGAATACCCAGGCCTTGAGTCATTCCAAATTGACGAGCCACAAGATTGGGATTATAGACTTCAACACCAATAACCTGGGGTTCGAGGCAGATAAGATCTCGATGTAGCAAAATAGATGACCAATGCAGTTGATCTTCTTCTCGGAATTTTATGCAAGAGATCTCCAGGAGCCAAATTGGGGTGGCTGCCTTCATCCAATGCCTTAATGTATCCTCCCTAGGTTTTCCATTCGATGTGATATCCATTTTGTCCTCGCCAGAAAAAAGGATGCCAGTCAAGTTGACTTACCTCACTGGGAAACAAAAAGGCCCCTTAATACTTCTTCAAACAATAGCTGCGCATTTGGAGAAATGGTATGAATAGCCAGCTCTCCATAGCAGCAGCATTCTTTCACAGGAAGATCTGCAGGCTTGTCAAAGTCAGCTTTCAGTCCTTCGTCATCTTTGTGTTCAACAAGGCGAGGGAAGTAAAAGAATCCCCACATAGATATAACCCAGACAGGGCCACCAGCAGTAGAAAGCTTCTCATGTGTTCGAAGTCGATAAAGACACCGATACACTTGAGCCAGGAAAAGAGGGCCCAGACACACAGGTTTAGTTCTCTTTGGGTCTAATCCTGAAGCCTCAATGTTTGCAGCAAGCTTCAAGAAAGTTTTATTGACATTGCAAGAAGGAAACATCATCAGCTTAGACAAAGCAAGGTTGATAAATAATACCTCTTCTTTCCTAGAGATATCAGCAGGGAGGGATTTATTTTTATCAGGGTTATAGTAATCCACAATGGAGCTAAATGCCATATTTGTTTTATTCTTCCACGGTGTGATTTTCTCCATGTCAAGAGCTCCGTCTATTAGAGCTTGAGTAGGAAGGTCTGTACCAGTAGGAGACAAACCAGTAAGAAAAGCTATATCTTCTAGGGTGATGGTTTTGAAACCTTGACCAGTGACGAACACATTGAGACAGGGGTTCCAACAACAAAGCAATCCCAGAGTCAAAGCACCATAGAACGGCAAAGCGGGATATGTTGAGAGCCTGAGAAACTCGTAAATACGCAGTTTCCTCCACTTACTGTGCCTGCTGGAAAGTCGATTAAACCATTGTCGAGTATCAATGGTAGAGGTCCAACCATTGACGGGCTTGCCCGAGCTTTTCACCCAATCACACTTTAGCTTCTCAGGCTCATTCAGAAAGGGTGGCTTGGTAAATTCACTTGGGAAACACTCCTTGAGTGATTTGAGTACTTTATCAACCTTTTCGGGTTTGAAACAAGGGCCAAGCCTAACATGATTCCCATCTTCACCTTTAAATTTTCCATGCTTGAGCTTCTCTTTCCTGATGATCTGTTGCAAAGAATCCTCAACTAATTGTTTGTAATCATGAACAACCATACAAAGTCTGGCAGCCTCAGAGTCACCGAACTCAACAGCCTTGGGACTCCAAATATTATTAGTCTTTTCAAGATCCGACATAGCTTATTTCCTGTAAGATTATGGTAAATAGGTCATCTTAGCATGTTCACACAGAAAATAGCAACAGTGTACAAAATGTTTCCTGAATGAAAGACTCACCAAACAAAGTGTAGCATTCATTAACATTTAGAACAGAAAATGTTTCCACAACCCGCTCACACTATGTTTTAGGAATAGCACAGTAAACAGTATCAGCCTCTCAATTTGATCCTCAGGTTAGCTTCCCTTAGTTCTACAAGCACGCAAGATGCAGGACCTAGTAACATACAAAACACACTGAGAGAGGTTTTAAGGCAATACGAATTTTTATAGATCTCATTGCATAATGCATCCTAAATCTCATATTAAATGAAAGTCAATAGAAAGAAAATAACAGAAAAATAGGGTTTTATCTTAATCAAGTTTCATATAGAAAATAAAAAGTAATTATGATATACCTCGATGGTGAAACCACTCTATGCTTCTAAAACTTATACAATCCAACAAACGGACCATCTTGAGGAGAAAAGCAAGCCTCAATACCAGAATATAAAGGGCAAAGCTCCCTGTCAACAAAACTCAAAACTTCAATGCATAGTTGAAAATTATACAAGTAAATTATATACCATGGGCTCAAAACAATAAAAGCACACCATCAATATGTAGATTTTGCTACAGCGCAAAGCAAACTCACTAAACCTTTCTTTATCCCCCTTAGCAAGTATTATCAACTTCCTCACATATCAACTAACATGCAGTAGATATTGGCTTCCACTTAAAGTAGTACATATTTACAGCAGTGGGTAATAAGAACAGTGCCGGTTCAAAGAACTTTAAGTATTAAGAAAAATACTATATTAAGCATGACTTTTCCTTATATCAACTTTTCTGGAAAATTCCCAGGACCAGAAAAATATTTTAATAGATCTATTCTTGCTTGGGAAGAATATTTTTACTCTGATTTGTTGATGGTACAATTTCATTAATCTTGTGGTTGGAATAAGCTTAGAAAAATAATTAAATCCAAGGAACAGGGATGTACTCTTTACAGCAGAAGAAGTTACTGTTCTCAGAGAGGAAAATGTGTCTTGCTAAACTGCTTAACAGCTCGTTCACATACAAATTAACTGCTAAAAAGGGCAGATATCTCCCCATCCCAGCTTCCTTCACACTTATGTTCAGAAATTTTTTTACTAAATAAAAGTATCTAAATTAAAATAAACCAGGAAAAGCTGCGCAATTTACTATTCTTCATTTATTAGATTGTTAATGTGGAAACATATCAAAACCAAATGATATAAACAAATTTCTATTGTTTGATTTGTAAAAGCGGGAGATGAATGGAAACATATAACTAAAATCAATCTTTAGATTTGCTCAAGTTTCCATAGTTTCTCCATCAATTTGACAGAAAACTTGTGAAAAACTAAGTAAACCAAACATAACTTGAACTTACCAGACTTTCTATGGATTTCCTCCAAATAAACAGAGTTAAATCTAGAATTCCATAGTTTTCCACATAGTAATCTTAATCAATTCCAAGTTCAGAAACAAGTGGTAAGATAGTCTTTTTCCACTTCCAAACCTATCCAAGATTCGGCCCCCGAGCTTGAGGTCCTCCTTTGGGTGTGGGTTCAATTGGACAATATGTTAGAATTTTGTAAGATGACGGGAAAAGAAAGCAAAGAAATGGAAATGTATCATTAGCCTTTCCATCGCTTGGTTTCATAAGTATATTTGTGAGATATTTTTAGTCAATAAGCGATGAAGGGACAAAGGAAATTATCTGAATCATGTGTTACAATCTCCATTTTACCTCAAGCTTATGTGTTGGATTCCTGACACTCCCGCATGGAAATGAACACTTTAATAATTCAATTGTAGAACAAATACATGAGATTTTTCATTAATAGCGATTTCTCACCCTTAAACACATACCTATCCTGATATCAGTTATCAAGTCTGAGTAGTCTTAATTAGGTTTCTAACCACCCAAAATCCATCAATTCCCTTCCTATCCAAACCTTTATCTAATGCATAAACTAAAAGCAAAATTGGGATATTGAGTTATTTCTTTTCGATGAGTTTTCTTTTTCACCTTTTTCTTTTCTTAATCACTGCAATAACCAAACTTTACCACAATTCATAAAACAGCCATCACCACCCACTGGAAATAAAAATGCACAAAGCAACAAAGTATTACTCTGTCTTCTAATATTTGTCAAATTTAGGATTAATAACATCAGTTTTTATGATGTATCCCCTAACTTTTTTTCCTTCTATTCAAGCATTATACAGATTTGAGCCATTCTAAATGCCCTCATACATTGCGTTACTCGGACTCTTCATTTCCCTCCCCCCGTACTTGTGTTGGATCCTCGACACTCGGACATGGGTATGGATACTTCAGACACTTTATTTTGGGCCAAAATCATAGAAAAGTTTCATAAAGTATCCGAGTGCGAGTGACATAGCTCATACATTACCATAAGATAATAACAATTATATCAAGATATCCCAAAAGAATAGTTTTTATAGCAGCTTGAGCACTGAGGTGAACATTATGTTTGGGTAACTGTAACATACTTGTACTACCCAAGAGGAAATTGCTATACTAGATTTTCATCATACCAAACAATAAACACCCAACAACTAACAGAAAGAAAAAAATTCCCAATTTTTGCAACAAGGACTTCACTATTCAAAGAAAAAGCATGCAACCAAGATTCAAAATCAAAACCATTCATCATTTCTTGGAATTCGAGCACACACACATACAAATTTAAAAGACATATTTGAAGGATGCATGATTACCCATCTGTCCAAAAAACGCACGTAGCTTAGTTCAAGCTTCAATTACTACTTACAAATTCAGTTTCGGATCCAAGATTTTCAGCGAGGGGTAGTGCAATATTGCGATAGTATCAAGTATATAAAAAAAACCCAAAAACTATTAAATTCGAAAAGTCCATCTCTCGATTTTGGTAAGGAGGAAGTAACTCCAAATTCTATGTCGTCCTCTTAATTTTGAGATAGAAAAAAAAAATTCTACTTGATAAAGAAGAATTTGGTGACTTGGTTGCGAGTTAGCTGAGGTTTTGAATTCGAATTATCTCCACTCCAACATTAGGTGACCTCGTAAGTGAATATATTTCAAACAATTCCACTTACTTCTACCACTATACACAAGAATTCACTAACAATCAACTCAACTACTATTTTCTTACTCACATTACATCTCTAACATTAGAAAATTAAAATGAAAATTTTAACAACTTCAACATTCACAATTCAGAACATCACTTCTTCATTGTATCTCTTATAATTCATTCAATTCACATTTTGAAAAACCAAAAGAAAACTTTCAGAAAAAAGATACATAAAAGAAAACTGACCAGTTCTACGTTTGTGTCACTCTGCTTGTGTGCCTCACATACTGCACCAGCCGAGCTGCCTCCAACGCACCAGCCACTGAGCCACCAACGCACCACGAGTCCACAAACTGGAGCCTGAAGGCCGGACCAGCGCACCACAGACTGGAGGCCGTCGAACCGCCGGAAGACGAGAGTGTAAGCGAGGAGAGAGAAAGAGAGATTTGAGGGAAAGAGTAGAGAGAAAACAGAATAAATTAGGGCTTGTTGTAAAACTCTTCAGTCTTCACTCTTCAGAGCAGGCGCGGGTACATCTCCGCGATGTACAAACTTCGGTTGTCATCTACCTTAGTTGGTAAAATATTATGGGACTGTATCCAAAATCTGAGATCACATTCCGTTATATACTTATATCACTATGTTTAGTCGCTCATATACACCCAAATTAGTGGCGTTTTTGCAATTAAATTTTAAGTATTATACTTCCTCTATCTTTTTAGTTGCATCATTTCACATTTATACACTATTTATTACTCCCTCCGTCCCATAATATAAGTCATGTGTTCCTTATAAGGTGTCTCAAATATAACTCTTATTTCTATTTTCAATCAATAATTATGCCCAAAATACCCTCACAAAAATAATTTAATTCCCAAAATGTCATCATAATTTCAGCTCCCAATGCACCATTATTAATGATAAAATAGAATCTTTTACCCCTATTGAACTTCTCTACACATTAAACTCTGCAACATTAAATGTTCAATTTATATTTTTTGTTAAAAGAAAAAAACAATGTAAGTGTTTCCCAATATAAATGAATATAGTTATCCAAATAAAATAAGATTTCACTTACCTTAGTTCTCGTGTAAAAACAGAATCATGACTTATATTATGGGACGGAGGGAGTAATTAACTTTTGGAATCTTGTTAAATTTGTGTCTTTGTGAAGATTCCAAATATCAAATTTTTTAAATTTTACTTAAACTACAGATATTAATGTCTAAAAAAGCATATTAGAGTACATCAAGAAACAAATGATATAACTAAAAAAATCTAATAAGTACTTTTAGGCCCCGTTCTTTTGGATTGAGAGAAACTGAACTGAACTAAACTGAAATGAACAGAACTGAACCGAGAGAAATTGAATTGCAGAGATAAACTGAACTGAATTGAAATTAACTGAACTGAACTGAAAATAAGTCCAAAAGAACAGGACGTTAGCTAGAGGAACTAATCTATCTATCTATACAAATATATTAAAAGGCGTTCCCATCAAAGGAAACTCTTCTCAAACTTCTAATACACATGTTTATAATCTCATTAAAAAATATTAACAATATATAGTTAATATATAGAACTTGAACACAAGACCTTTGAAACGAAATGTGAGTGTAACCAATAATCCACTACAATTTTAATGCTTAATGTTTCAAAGTAAAACATAATAAAGTCTTATAATTATATGTAATTATAAAGACATAGACAAACTTTTTGATCTCTAACACTGTTATCAAGTAATAACATATTCTTTTAACCTAATTCCATTGAAATTGTTATTTTTATCCCCAACTCCTTAGAAGTTTTTTTAAATAACTCATCATGCCATAATGTCCACTTTTCAATTTCGCACTAGACAAAATATTACGAAAAGCTAGTAAAATCAATTATGAAATATATGTATAATACTATATTTGATAATTAGAATCGACTTCGGAAAGACGCCTCGCCAAAATACTAGTTGAATTATTGAAGGGCGTAGAAGGTGGAAGGAGGAAGTAGCACCTGAAGAGTGGCAAAAGGCAGCCACAGATTTGCTGCGTTGATGAAATAACAATGACAACGGGCCATAAGTTTCCCGAGTTGGGCCTTAAATGCTACAAGATGATACAACATTTTCTTTCCTCTTGGCTCACTGGCTTGGCAGACATACTCCCTCCTTCTTTAATTGCAATATTTTGCCATTTTTCAGATGTTCTAATTTAGGCCCTGTCTCTCCAACTTATTTTCAGTTCAGTTCAGTTCAGTTCAATTTAGTTCAGTTCAGTTCAATTCAGTTCAGTTCAGTTCCTAAATTTATTCATTACTATTAGTAATAATTTAATTCGATTGATTCGATTCAATCGATTCGATTCGATTCGATTCGGTTGTTTTATGCCAAAGAGAACAGGCCTTTACTTGCTATATTTTCTAAACATTTATACGTTTAGTATGTGGTACCACATATTATTTACATCTATACTCTTATTTTTATCTTCATTGCACAAAAAGATAACTAATTTATGTTTAATTGCTCTCCTTTCCAATGGTCCTCACCTGTTTCCTTGGCAATTGTACAAAAGTAAATGTATCAACTAAAAAAAGACGAAGGGAGTAATTAGGATCCTCTTTATTTATTTTCGTCCTTTCTTATAACTAGGTTGTCACACCTCAACAAATAAAGAAATATTTCAAATTCCTTATGTTTTCCCTTTTATTGAATAAACTAGAAGACTTACTTAATTGTAGAGCTGATCAACTCCTGCCCGACCCGTTTTTTTTTTTGGCGGGCTTTGGGCAAGCCAAAAAAGACTTTTTAGTCTAATTTGTGGCTCGCCTCGATTTTGCCCCGAAAAGCCCGTTCGGTCCGGCCCGAAATAACGGGCTTTGGGCACATTTTTTTGGCCCGGGTTTGGGCCCGACCTGGCCCGGTCGGCCAATGGGCAAATTTTTTTGGCGCGACCCGGCCCGGCCCATGATCACCTCTACTTAATTGTAGTTTGTAAGACTGTAGTAGTAACATGTTGCACAAATTATTCTGGACCATATAGACCGATACTCACTCCATCATATCATATCATATAATATAACTAATATATAAAGCATAGTACAAAAGCCAGATCGCGAGGCCGCGATATTTGGTAAAAGTCATATCACGAGGCTGCGACATTTGGCAAAACCCAGATCACGAGGCCACGACATTTGGCGTCCTCATTGGTGGACGCCATTTGTCGCGCTCATTAAGTGCCATGTCATATTATCTTTTTTAAATATAAATAGAGTTTTTAATTGATTAAAATACAAATAGAGTTTAGGATAAGAATAAATAGAGTTGGGTTTACAATGAAAAACTAAAATATAGTAAATTGATAATAACTTTTAATATATAGTTCGTAAGTTTATAATTTTTGTACCATTAGAAAGTGTTTAAAAAGTACTTTAAAATAAGATCCATTTATACTATATTTAAAATTTTATATTAAAGTAACCTATAAAAGGAAACATTGACTATATACTAACCTATTAAAGTAACCTACTGCAATTGGAATTAGCGATTCAATTAACCTACTGCAATTGGAATTAGGGATTCAATTAGAATTAGGATTGTTATAAGATATTCAATTAGAATGTGGTCGCCATTTATATAAAACAGAGTACAAAAGCCAGCTCACGAGGTCGTGACATTTGGCGTTCTCATTGGACGCCATTTGTCGCGCTCATTAATTGCCATGTCATATTTTTTTAAAATATAAATAGAGTTCTAAATTGATTACAATACAAATAGAATTTAGGATAAAAATAAATAGAGTTGCGTTCACAATGAAAAACTTAAATATACTAAATTGATTATAACTTTTAATATATAGTTCGTAAAATTATAATTTGTGTACCATTGGAAAGTGTTTAAAAAGTACATTAAAATAAGATCCATTTATACTATATTTAAAATTTTATATTAAAGTAACATATAAAAGGAAATATTGACTATACTAACGTATTAAAGTGACCTATTGCAATTGGAATTAGCGATTCAATTAGAATTAGGGTTAAAGTATAAAAGTAACCTACAACAATTGGAATTAGGGATTCAATTGGAATTAGGGTTGGTCGCGACATTTGGCGTCCTCATTGGACGCCATTTGTCGCGCTCATTAAGTGCCATGTCATATTATTTTTTAAATATAAATAGAGTTCTAAATTGATTAAAATACAAATAGAGTTTAGGATAAGAATAAATAGAGTTGGGTTCACAATGAAAAACTTAAATATAGTAAATTGATTACAACTTTTAATATATAGTTCGTAAAATTATAATTTTTGTACCATTGGAAAGTGTTTAAAAAGTATTTTAGAATAAGATCCATTTATAATATATTTAAAATTTTATATTAAAGTAACATATAATTTCTGCATGATAGAGTGAATGTCTGAATCATATAGTGAGAATCTGCATGGTATAGTGAGTGTCGAAATGATATAGTGGATTGTTCATAAATGATGTAATTTCTGCATGATATAGTATGTTTCTGAATGATATAGTGAGTTTTTTCATGACATATTGTATACACAAATTTCGAGTCAAAATAAATAAGACAGGAAACAAAGTAACAAAGAAATTATATTTCAATAAATGTATTGAGTACAATCTCTGTAAACAGTTTATAATAAAAATAAACTAAGTCCTCTGATTCTGTTCCGTAGCTTGAGAGTGACTCGTGTTGATGTCGACGTGGAGCTGAGTGTAGACTGACGTTTTGTCAACGTCAACCTGAGTTTGAGTGTCGGATTACGTTTTGTCAACGTCAACCTAAGTTTGAGTTTTGTTTGAGTGTATTCGAATGAGGGCTGACAAAAGTTTGAATCTCAATCGAATTTGTTTGAATGTATCTGAATTGTCGGCACAGATTTGATGTGCTTGTTGACTATTTGCAGAGAGAATTCCAAGAGAATTTTATGAATTTCTTGAGAATAATAATTTTTTGGTCCCTCAACCGAGATATGTGAGGTCTATTTATAGGGAATGGATATCCCTTCGTGAACTGATAGTTTATGAGGCTTGGACCCGTTCTGACTTACGAAGTCTTTTTTACCTTTCTTGATTTGACCATCTTATTTGGACTATTGATGTGGGCTAGCCCAAATATTTTAGAACCCAAATTATATTTGTTTAATTTAATTTGGATATCTTATTTGAGTGGGCTAAATGAATTAAATTAGGCTAATTATATTTATTTTAGCTCAATAATAATTAATTCATTTTAATTGTAAAACACTAATAAATTTTTAGTGTCTACAAATTGCCCCCTCGAGTCGAGGCATGTCGCGTCGCGCACGATTTGAAGTATTTAATGGTGACGGTGCCCTCGACAAATTTGATTGTGGCTTGGTAATTAGATGACAATCACCGAGTAGATTGAATTTTTTTTTCAACGTCCGAGTCATGAATTATACACAACTTTATCAAGTAGTGAACTTCAAGAATCCTAATTATACAAACATTAGGTTTTGTGGTTTTTTTTTAGCTGGCAATTATATCTCATCTTGTATATAGATGAATATTGGTCATCACCCTTGACGAGTGCTTCTTTGCTTGGCCTACATCACACAGGTTATTTCCCTTTCTTTTGATTTTGTATAAAATTTTGCTTTGCTATTTGCATGACTTATCATCAGTATCATCCGTTAAAAGCATACAAAGTAATGACTTGGGCTTCCAATCCCTGCCATGTGTAATGTGTTTGTCGTTTCTTTTATTTGTTTTGTTTCTTCTTTGTCTGGCACTTTTAACCAAAACATCAAAGTGAATTTTTTTTGTATCACACCTCCCTGAAGACCGTAGTTCAGTAAATTTCATTCACTTTCAATTGTTTTTTTTTTCTTTCAATTTATTGATTTTCATGCTATAACGC
This sequence comes from Beta corolliflora, assembly GCA_947648045.1. Lineage (NCBI taxonomy): Eukaryota > Viridiplantae > Streptophyta > Magnoliopsida > Caryophyllales > Amaranthaceae > Beta > Beta corolliflora. Next base: position 799,120 of record CANSZD010003270.1, on the reverse strand, counting down.
CAATACATGTTTTGCGTCCTTTTTTGTTGTTGTTTGTCTTGGCATGAATTCCCACCATTGTCTGATGCTTGATGACTATTGATTGGTATAACACTGTGGTTACATTACTGCTCTTGAATTTGTCTTGATTTTTTTTTTTCCGAGCATAAAACTTGATAGTATTAGAAATCTCATGCGTTCTACTCCTTTCTTCTCTCTTCCCTTTTTGTTTTTTTCTTTTAGTTGATGACAACCTTGTGATTGCTCCCTTTTTTTTTGTTGATCTCTTTTTCCTTTGACTTCCGGTTGATTGATGCTGTAGAAATTGTTTTCGTGGACTTTTTTTTTTTCGACACTTGTGTGCAGCTAAGCCTGGTTATTGGACAAGGCTGTCCAATGGCATAAGGGTCGGGCCATCATTAAAGGGCTTTATTATCCTTTATCCCTTAATGAACAGGGTCATTATTGGGTTTTAAATGGAAAGGGCCTTTATTGGGTCTTATTGGACAACCCACCTTAAACTATTAGGTCCACTAAAATCATTAAAGGGTCTCATTTTTTTTCTCATTTGCTAAACGACGCCATTTTTTTTCTTATTAACGCCATTTGTACATGTATTATACATGTACAAAACTATTCATATACTCACTATTCACTCAAAGAAAACCCACTCTCTCTCTCTCACTCTCCTCCTCTTTCACTCTCTTCACTCTCCTTCTCCTTCTCCTTCACTCCTTCACTCTCTCTCATCTATCTCAAGAACAACTCCCAATTGACCAAGGGTTACTCCGCGGCGAACCAAGCAACTCCATTTGGACCAAGGAAAACTCCGCGGCGAACCAAGCAACTCCCTTGGAGCAAGGAAAACTCCGTGGCGAACCAAGCAACTCCTACTGGACCAAGGGTAACTCCGGCGGCGAACCAAGGGTAATTCCGGCGGCACCTAGTCCCGTGGAGTCCCAAGCATCAACGGAAAACGAAGTGAACGGCGGCGAACGAAGGGTAACTCCGGCGGCGAACCAAGGGTAACTCCGGCGGCACCTAGTCCGGCCAACCGAACTCCGTAAAGGTTAGTGTGCAAATGCGAAAAAAAAGGGCGCCAAATTAGGCGCCGACACCCCGTTGGGCGCCTAATTTAGGCGGCCCACCAAGGTGTCACGCGCCTTTTTAGGCGCCCAAGTATTTTTTTTTTTTTGTTTTAATTTCTGAAAAAAATAAAAATATGTGTTGGTTAGAAATTATTAATTACAAAACTTTGTTAATTATGTTGTTTGGGTTGTGATTTCTGAAATTAAAATGTTGTTTATGAAAATATTTTTAGTTTAGAAATGAAAGGAAATTGCATGGGGTAGGGGGCGCCTATTTTAGGCGGGGAAGTTGTAATTTTTTTTTTTTTAGTTGTAATTTCTGGAAATAAAAATATTGTTTATGAAAATATGTTTAGTTTAGAAATTAATAATTAAAAAACTTTGTTAATTATGGTGTTTTATAGTAGAAAATTGCATATGTTAGAGTAGAAATGGGTTTGTGTAGTGCTGAAAATGCCAAATTTGAAATGAAAGGGGCGCCTAATTTAGGTGGGGCGCCTAAATTAGGCGTCTCCACCACTGGAGGGGCGCCTAATTTAGGCGCCCCACCAGTGAAGGACAAGAAGTGTTGGAATTTGGAAATGGGAGAAGAATAGGCTCTAATCTGTACGTTTGAACACAAAAGAACTAAACTTAAGGAAATCATGGTGTTCGGAGATAAGGACTGATTTTAGAATTGGGAGGGAAGGATATGGTGTTGAAAAAGATTTCAAATATTCCCACTCTCGCCTCAAAGTCAGATTGTTTGGATAGGAGCTTGCAACGGAGCTCTTCTACAAAGACTTATCTTGTTGTATCCCATCAACTCATTTGCTAAACGACGCCATTTTTTTTCTTATTAACGCCATTTGTACATGTATTATACATGTACAAAACTATTCATATACTCACTATTCACTCAAAGAAAACCCACTCCTCTCTCTCACTCTCCTCCTCTTTCACTCTCTTCACTCTCCTTCTCCTTCTCCTTCACTCCTTCACTCTCTCTCTCATCTATCTGAAGAACAACTCCGGCTGGACCAAGGGTTACTCCGGCGGCGAACCAAGCAACTCCGGCTGGACCAAGGAAAACTCCGGCGGCGAACCAAGCAACTCCGGCTGGAGCAAGGAAAACTCCGGCGGCGAACCAAGCAACTCCTACTGGACCAAGGGTAACTCCGGCGCGAACCAAGGGTAATTCCGGCGGCACCTAGTCCTGTGGAGTCCGGCATCAACGGAAAACGAAGTGAACGGCGGCGAACGAAGGGTAACTCCGGCGGCGAACCAAGGGTAACTCCGGCGGCACCTAGTCCCGCCTAACCGAACTCCGGTAAAGGTTAGTGTGCAAATGCGAAAAAAAAAAAAGGGGCGCCTAAATTAGGCGCCGACACCTCGGTTGGGCGCCTAATTTAGGCGGCCCACCAGTGGTGTCACGCGCCTTTTTTAGGCGCCCAAGTATTTTTTTTTTTGTTTTAATTTCTGAAAAAAATAAAAATATGTGTTGGTTAGAAATTATTAATTACAAAACTTTGTTAATTATGTTGTTTGGGTTGTGATTTCTGAAATTAAAATGTTGTTTATGAAAATATTTTTAGTTTAGAAATGAAAGGAAATTGCATGGGGTAGGGGCGCCTATTTTAGGCGGGGAAGTTGTAATTTTTTTTTTTAGTTGTAATTTACGGAAATAAAAATATTGTTTATGAAAATATGTTTAGTTTAGAAATTAATAATTAAAAAACTTTGTTAATTATGGTGTTTTATAGTAGAAAATTGCATATGTTAGAGTAGAAATGGGTTTGTGTAGTGCTGAAAATGCCAAATTTGAAATGAAAGGGGCGTGAAAAGGCGCCTAATTTAGGTGGGGCGTGAAAAGGTCCTCAGGCGCCTAAAAATGGCGTCATTTAGCAATTCCCTTTTTTTTTTGTCTCCCCTCTCTCTCCTCTCTTTCAGTCGACAAAAATTAGGGCACAAATTAGGGCGAAATTTCCAGGCTCTTTTCTCCATCAAAATTTGAATCGATTAAAATCATATTAGGGAAATCGTTTGAGGGACGATTTCCAAGGTATGTTGTCGAATTTTTTATTTGAATCTGTTGATAGTTGTTTAGTGGAATTAAAAGAGAGAATTTGACTCTGTTTGATGTAATTGCAAAACTAATGATGATATCAAATATTAGCTGACTTTTGGTTATAATTTACGAATTATCGACTGATTTTTGTAATTTTATGTTATATTAATCTATGTTAATATATCTGTTTGAGTTGAACTGTTATACATTGAGATATTGGTTCACTGTATTTGTTGATTTGAGTTGTAGAATTTTTAGGATTGGTATGTTAACTTCAAAGTTTTAGTGGGTTTATGGTAAATTTAGTTCAATCCTTTTTTTTTTGGGAAAATCTAATGTAGTGAGTGGTAAAAAAAAAGTAGACTTTTGGGTTATTTTTGTTGGGATTTTCGTGGATTTTGTTGTTGGATAATGGTGTGATTTGGTTTAGTTGTTTGTTTGTATGGAAAATATTATCTTAGACCACTTTCTTCTATTCTGTTGATCAAATACAACACTTAGACCAAGTTTGCAGAACAGATTACAGCTTCATATTAAAAGAAAACATATTTATTAGACCAAGTTCAACCCTTCTCTTGCTGTCTCTTTATTAGAGTTTTAGTGACCCTTCTAAACTTACCGATTTTTTTTTCTTCTAAATTGTAGTTAATTGGTGATTTATCATTTCTTAACTCTTGCATCACAAAACCTGTCCTCGAGTCCTTGAAATGATGCCTTACTTGGATCGAACCTATATTGAGGTTTCGGGAGATTTTCCATTCTTCTTCGTCTGGGCCGTTTTTTCGCATTCGGACATTAGGAAGCTTTGCCTTATCGATGGTTATTGCTTCATAGGTAACTAAGTAAGAGTGTTTTGCTTTTACTTTTTTCATATCCATCTTTAACTTTTTCAAGATATTGTTGATGATCCGGACACTTTCTGCTGTGAACACTGGAAACTAGGACCGCCTCTTCTTCTTTGTGGGAACTACACCAACATCATGAAACTTGCGAGATGGGCTTTTCTTAAGGACGACACTTGACTGATTTTTGGTTAAATACATGAAACTATGTACTTGTTTTGACCGAGAGCATTTGATCTCTTGTATTGCTCAAGAAAAGCTTTTTCAAACTATGTACTGATCATTTTAGCCTTTGCTTGCCGGATTCTATAAAAGCTAAGGTTCTTACCATATGTTGCAGATTCTATTAAGGTTTTATTATTTTAGAATATCTTTTTAGTTAGGCCCAATTTTCTTCAAATTAATACCGTGAACATAACTTTCAATTAATTTATGCTATAAGGTTGGTAATCTCTAATCTACTTAATATTTTAGCCTTTTACTTGAAGAAGGAAGAAAGCAAGCATCTTTAGTCTACTAGTTTGTCGTTTATTTTGGATGAACATAACTTGACCCGTTAATGACCCGCTTTTATTTTAGCCCGACCCGCACCCCGACCCCGACCCCGACCACTATACCCACGACCCCGACCCGCATCCGACCCGCCCCGTTAGTGACCCGCCCCGACCCGCCCCGATCCGCCCAATAACCGTGTCTATGTGCAACGATGATGATTCATGTTGATTTGCTTTTATTATTTGCATCGGCATCATACATCAAAGGTGTAAAAAGATTAAGTGAATCACCATGGGTTTGCAACTTTGCATACCGTTTGTCTCCATGTGTAATTGATCTTATTAGTAGAACACAAGTTCAAAATTCGAGACTTTGACATTGCTTCCCATCACAAGTGCCATGATGATGCTTGTATATTACACGCACACCTGCTTTGCTTTTTTTTTTGAAATGTGTTTACGTGATGATGATGTGAAGCTTGTAGACCACCATAGATCATACATCAGAGACAAACTTAAATAAGATGATACGAAATCACTTTGCCTTTTTTTTTATATATTACCACTCGTGTCTTGTGTGATACATGATTACATATAGCAATTAGAACCTGCTTTAGTGTAGTTATAATATGCAACCACTTATGCAATCATAAAATTTGACGACGCCAATTCAAATGCATTTTTTTTTCAAACTGGATTTTGACATACTTTATGTGACTTGCAGCTCATCAGATTTTGTGAGATACTGAACTTCTAGACTATTTTTGAAGTCCTACAAAAGCTCAAGACTAGTGAGGTGATGATTTTTGTTACACCCCCTTAAGTCCTTTTTTTTTTTTTGTGCAGGTGTTGTTTGTGATGTCTTGCAGGTGACAAATTTTTTTGACACTTGCCATCGGAAGACAATCAAGTCCACTACTTAAGTGTTCATCGCGATGGGTCAGTGATGATCCATCGGAGTTGTTAGGCCAGTTGCTTAATTGTGCTTATCCTAGCAACTAAAGATGACGCTTTTGGAGTGTATTCGAAGACAATCAAGTCCACTACTTGAGTGTTCATCGCGATGGGTCAGCGATGATCCATCGGAGTTGTTATGCCAGTTGCTTAATTGTGCTTATCCTAGCAACTAAAGATGACGCTTTTGGAGTGTGTTCGAAGACAATCAAGTCCACTACTTGAGTGTTCATCGCGATGGGTCAGCGATGATCCATCGGAGTTGCTAGGCCAGTTGCTTAATTGTGCTTATCCTAGCAACTAAAGATGACGCTTTTGGAGTGTGTTCGAAGACAATCAAGTCCACTACTTGAGTGTTCATCGCGATGGGTCAGCGATGATCCATCGGAGTTGCTAGGCCAGTTGCTTAATTGTGCTTATCCTAGCAACTAAAGATGACGCTTTGGGAGTGTGTTCGAAGACAATCAAGTCCACTACTTGAGTGTTCATCGCGATGGGTCAGCGATGATCCATCGGAGTTGCTAGGCCAGTTGCTTAATTGCGCTTATCCTAGCAACTAAAGATGACGCTTTTGAAGTGTGTTCGAAGACAATCAATGGCGACGATCATGTAATCGAGACATTTGACTTTTTATTTCTTCTATTTTCTATTACTCATTCTTCTTCTTTTTTTTTTTTCAGGATGGTGTTCATTAAAGAATTCAATGATGATAAACACTCCTACATTGCTCTTGTTGATCCAGAGTGCCACAATGACTGCAATTTTTTGTTTCGCCGTTCACAGTTTAGACTCTTGCGGGCCAGGAGTATTGTATTTTTTGTGTGTGTGTGCAGTTTAGACTCTTGCTAAGGAGTTAGAATTTTTTTTTTTTTTGGATATGCAGTTTATACTCTTGCTTAGGAGTTAGAATTTTTTTTTTTTGCCGATGGCAGTTTATACTCAGGAGTTCCCTTTTTTTGTTTGCTTGCAGTTTAGACTCTTGCTTAGGAATTAGAATTTTTATTTTTTGGATATGCAGTTTATACTCTTGCTTAGGAGTTAGATTTTTTTGTTTGCTGGTGGCAGTTTATACTCTTGCTTAGGAGTTTCGTTTTTTTGTTTCCTTGCAGTTTAGACTCTTGCTTAGGAGTTAGAATTTTTAATTGGTGCGCAGTTTAGACTCTTGCTTAGGAGTTAGATTTTTTGGTGTGCAGTTTTGACTCTTGCTTGGGAGTTAGAATTTTTTTTGGTGTGCAGTTTAGACTCTTGCTTGGGAGTTAGAATTTTTTGGTGTGCAGTTTAGACTCTTGCTTGGGAGTTAGAATTTATTTTAGTGTGCAGTTTAGACTCTTGCTTGGGAGTTAAATTTTGTTTTAGTGTGCAGTTTATACTCTTGCTTAGGAGTTAGAATTTTTTGGTGTGCAGTTTAGACTCTTGCTTGGGAGTTAGATTTTGTTTTAGTGTGCAGTTTATACTCTTGCTTAGGAGTTAGAATTTTTTGGTGTGCAGTTTAGACTCTTGCTTAGGAGAATTTCTTATGTTTGTATCCATGAGGTTTTGTTTCATGCCCCCTAGGTATTTCACTTAGAATATTTTTCACAATCATGGCGTCGACGGATCCTCTATTGATGCGTCAGATGAGTCTGATTCATTTTCATGACTAGCAATTGTAAGCTCCATGTCGTGCGCTTTACTTGCTAGTTCTTGAAATGTTTTAGGTTTGATCCCTTGCAAGATGTAGGTCAAATCCCAATGCATGCCTTGGATGCACATTTCGACTGCAGAAGTTTCTGACAAATGATCTTTACATTGCAAGCTCAAAGCACGCCAACGATTAATGTAGTCAATGACGGGCTCATCATTCCATTGGTGAGTCTTAGTCAACTCAACCATGCTGACAATTCGTCGAGTGCTATAGAACCTGTTTAGGAACTCTGCCTCCATTTGATACCAACTATTGATGGATTGTGAGGGTAGATCCGTGTACCAATCAAAGGTCATCCCTTTAAGAGAACGAACAAATTGTTTGACGAGGAAATCGTCTGTGGTACCAGCATTGTTGCATGTTTCTACAAAGTGAGCAATGTGTTGCTTAGGATTTCCTTTCCCATCGAATTGTTGAAATTTTGGGGGATGGTAGCCAAAAGGCATATGCAACTTGTCAATTCTCTTGGTATAAGGCTTTATATAGTGATGACTTCCTTGAGAGCTTTCCCCAAGTTGATTCTTAACAGCACGAGCTATCAACAATTCGAGTTGTCGAGCTGTTGGTGGACGGTGATGGTTGTCACCACTCTCATCTTCGCTTTTATCACCACCTTGGCTTGATGATCCGTCGCCTGGGATTCTACTAAGCTTCTCATTGAGGGCAGCAATTTACTCGTTTTGGAGTCTGATCTGAGCATCCTTTTCCTCTTCGTCCTTCATCAATTTCTGGAGTAAGATGTTAATTTCAGCGAGTTGTTCCTCAACTGTTTTAACAGAGGTCACCATAACAGAAGCAGTGACAACATCTTTCTTCATTCTTTTGGTGTGAAAACCAAGACTCATGTCGTCCATAAAGTCACTTAACGTTGTAGATTTTTGCAGGGTGTCAGCAACATTTTCAGTAGATCGAAAAATGTTCTTCCTCGATGCCATTTCTCAGAATTGTTGTTGATAACGAAACATAGATGAGAAGTAGAGATGGTCCCACCGAGCGTGCCAAAATTTGTATACACAAATTTCGAGTCAAAATAAATAAGACAGGAAACAAAGTAACAAAGAAATTATATTTCAATAAATGTATTGAGTACAATCTCTGTAAACAGTTTATAATAAAAATAAACTAAGTCCTCTGATTCTGTTCCGTAGCTTGAGAGTGACACGTGTTGATGTCGACGTGGAGCTGAGTGTAGACTGAAGTTTTGTCAACGTCAACCTGAGTTTGAGTGTCGGATTACGTTTTGTCAACGTCAACCTGAGTTTGAGTTTTGTTTGAGTGTATTCGAATGAGGGCTGACAAAAGCTTGAATCTCAATCGAATTTGTTTGAATGTATCTGAACAGTCGGCACAGATTTGATGTGCTTGTTGACTATTTGCAGAGAGAATTCCAAGAGAATTTTATGAGCTCTTGAGAATAATAATTTTTTGGTCCCCTCAACTGAGAGATGTGAGGTCTATTTATAGGGAATGAAAATCCCTTCATGGACTTGATAGTTTATGGGCTTGGACCCATTTACGACTTGGAATTCTTTTTTACCTTTGCCATTTGACCATCTTATTTGGACTATTGATGTGGGCTAGCCCAAATATTTTAGAACCCAAATTATATTTGTTTAATTTAATTTGGATATCTTATTTGAGTGGGCTAAATTAATTAAATTAGGCTAATTATATTTATTTTAGCTCAATAATAATTAATTCATTTTAATTGTAAAACACTAATAAATTTTTAGTGTCTACACATATAAATTAGAAACCAACGTCAAAATCATATTATAACTTTTAGTTGTTCTATATCAGACAAAAATAACGGCAAAAAATAGGGGTGTAAATATATTTAAAATCTCTACCTCGTCTTCACGAAAAAGCCCGGGTATTTTCCCGGGTCCCACTACTAGTAACTAATATATAAAGTAGAGTACAAAAGCCAGCTCACGAGGTCGCGACATTTGGCGTCCTCATTTGACGCCATTTGTCGTGCTCATTAAGTGCCATGTCATATTTTTTTGAATATAAATAGAGTTCTAAATTGATTAAAATACAAATAGAATTTAGGATAAGAATAAATAGAGTTGGGTTCACAATGAAAAACTTAAATATACTAAATTAATTATAACTTTTAATATACAGTTCGTAAAATTATAATGTTTGTACCATTGGAAAGTGTTTAAAAAGTACTTTAAAATATAATCCATTTATAATATATTTAAAATTTTATATTAAAGTAACATATAGTTCTGCATGATAGAGTGAATGTCTGAATCATATAGTGAGTTTCTACATGATATAGTGAGTGTCGAAATGATATAGTGGATTGTTTAGAAATGATATAGTTTCTGTATGATATAGTATGTTTCTGAATGATATAGTGAGTTTCTTCATGACATGTAAATTAGAAACCAAAGTCAAAGATAATGACAAAATCATATTATAACTTTTAGTTGTTCTATGTCAGACAAAAATAACGGCCAAAAATAGGGGTGTAAATATTTAAAAAATCTACCTCTACTTCACGAAAAAGCCCGGGCATTTGCCTGGGTCCCAATACTAGTATACTATTAAAACAAGAAAATTTCATCCTACGTGGCAAGACATGAAGCTTCCTCTGCTCTCCTTCATTCTAATTTTTTCGGCCATTTCTTTGGTTATGCCACGTGGCATTGACATTCTTCTAATCCCCTTCATTTCGACCTATTGATTGCTTATTCCACGTGGTATTGTAAATGCAAGGATTTGCTTTGCTTTGCTTTGCTTGCCTTAAATCACGCCCAAATTGTGAATATTGATTGGTTTCATTTATAGCAACAATTGTGAATCATATCACAATTTATGGAAAGCAAATCATACCAAAGGAAATAAGCACACAGAATATGCATGTAATGTAAAGTTCATGAATTTTCCATATAGCCAAGTGTCATAAATACTATCCATGCATGTTAAGATGAATTTTTTTTAAAAAAATCATTGCATTTACATTACCAAACACGTTACTTCAAGGAATTTGGTATAGCCCTAATGGTTGGATTCCAAGTGTTATTTGGAAATGGTTCCCGAGACACATAGCTGAGGATATTTGTCAACTACATTGCCTGAAAGGGCTTCTCCAGATAAAGATATATGGCATGCATCGATTAATGGCCAATATACTATTAAATCTTTATTGGTGGTTGTCTAAGCTTCCCAAAGAACCTGGCTCAAAAGTGTGGAAGTGGTTGTGGGCTTCAGATCTTCTCCCAAAATGGAAGTTGCTAGTTTGGAAACTATTAAATCGAGCGGTACCAACGTGTCAGGCTTTGGTACGCCGTGGTTTATCAGTGTCTCCGCTGTGTTCCTTCTGCGGGAAGCGGGATGAATCATTGGAACATTTGTTTAGGGATTGTGAAATTACTCGCAGAATTTGGTTTGGTTCCCCCTTGGGTCTTAGGGTGGAATCGCAATTTCACATACCTTTGCCCCTTTGGATTACTAATGTTTTGTTTTATTTGTGGTCCATGGCAGGTTCTAAGGAGCGTCGTCAATGTGTACCGGTTCGAGTTTTTGTTGCAGTTCTTTGGACGGTTTGGTGTTCTTGAAATGACGTTGTGTTTAGGAATCATCCTATTGATCCTTCACAAATGATGAAATTAATTGTGGAAAGCTGCACTAAAAGGATTCAATTTTGTAGTGTGCCTACTTAGCTCAAGATTGGAGATCTGAAGTAGCGGTCAAACCAACAGGGACAATATTTTGGACTACAGGGAGGCTTGTTCACCCGGTAGCTATTATCCAGGTTGACGGAGCGTTCAAGCGTTCCAAGAAACATGGTACCTGGCGTGCGGCTATAGATCCGAGATTATGGTGGAATCACGAATTCATCGACTCGGCAGAGATGAGGTGAAATGGGAAACAATTTGCATGAAATGTTTCAATGGGGTGAAGTTGTAATGAGGAGAGAGAAAGATGGAGTGAATAACCGATTTGGCTTAATGAAATGTATCAATGGAGAGAAGTTGTATCAATGGTTTTTTTTTACACACTTTATTGCCATGTGTATACAAGTTTGTAATAATATAACCATTGAAAGACCTTAAATTGATAGATTATTATATATAATGGAACAATTTGTCGCAAATATAACTGGGTTTGGATACCAACATTATGTTAATATAGTACCAACTAAGACAACTTTGTTGCTTTAAAATATTTGTGCTTTATTAAGTATGATCATAATTAAGCCTTTTGTTGATTAAAATATATAAACATTTGTTGATTTGTATTTCATATGTGGTATGTTTTTTCAAATAACACATGGAGAAAATTGTGTGCATAATGTCATACTTGGTGGAAATAACTCACACACACCATTAAGCTGTAGAAGCCCTTTAATAGATGCGTCTAACTGACGGTTTTATTTTAGAGTTTCTCATTACATAATGTCTACAAATTTTTTTAATACTTTCTATATTTATTTTTTCTCATTATAAAGATTTCCACTAAATATATATATGTATACGTTTGGCATGGAATCTATTATGAATAGGGTCAATTGGGATCCATGAATCATAGAAAAAACTAATCTTCCAGGCCTTGCGGCACCACCACAAGGCACAATAATAGAACTAATTAAAATTCTCGACCACGGTGGCACACGAGAGAAGCAACGGCGAGTAATAATCCAACTGCACCAACTGCACATTAGAAGCGAACCACAGTGGAAGAGGAGAGAGGAAATCCATAAGTAGCAGTAGTAATGCAACCGTAGGTAGTGTAACAACCCAGAATTTCAAAGACGGAAAAGAAAGAAATAATAATATATTTAATAGGACGATGGCGGAAACATCGTCTTCTGGGAATGTCACTACTACAAGAATAGTGTTTAAATAACTAAGTGATAAAAATAAACATAAGTAAATTAATTACTTAGATTAAAATCGAAATGAGAAAACTATCTCAAACTAAAGAGAAGTCTAGAACTAAAACCCCTAATAGATTATTTCTCGCATCTCAACCCGAGCCCAAAATCAAAGAAAATCCCCATCAACAAAACCTGCAAAATATACAACAAATATCCACAATCAGTGGGGAGTAACTAGCAGTTCTCCCATAACAAAAGCAATCAAAGTACGATTCAGAGATAGATTAATAAGAAAGGAAATCATACAATCATTATAACAATAACATGTATCTAAAAACCATAAAGCTCATAGGTAATACAAGTGATCATCAATAATAAATAAACAAGATATAGTGGGTGAATAAAATCTAGAATAAATAAATAATAATAAATCAAGAATTCAACAAGTTATTGAGTCAGAAACCGAACGCCAGTGATTCACAAATCACTTCCTAAGGTTTGTCGGATCGCAATCTCCGAGCCTATGGGCTTACGTTCCCCACTGCCCGTGTCTAAGAATGGCCAAACTCCCGATGCGGGGTAGAACACGCGAACTCCCCGACCTCTCGGACGACAACAATAATTAATTAACCCAGTGTGTACCCCCTAGTTCGCAAAACCAGGTGGTTGGCATGTTCTTCACCTGGGGACTACATCTATCCCACCGGATATTCTTATCTCAAAATACAATCATACATACAATCCAAGTATCATTCATCAAAATATTCATCAAAAAGGGATGCCCCCCGGCCTTATACCCACAGTTCATCAAAACAGTTCTTCATAACTCCTCAAAATAAATCACTTACAAATTTTCAACAAATATCTCTCACAATAACACTTTAACATCTCCAAACATCATCAATGATAATATACTGGTTTTTACAGCAACCACAACTCAATCAAAAATACACCACCAATTAACTCTAAATCACATTCATTAAAAGAGTAGTAACAATTAATCATTTTCTTTCATAAATCAAACATAAACATGTGGTTACCCAATGATACATACTGTATACTACTGAAAATCAGCAACCCAGAATATATTAAATTATGAATTATTTCTGATTAACAAGCCCTCAAATAATTTAAAAGTGTATCCTCAATTTCACAACAAAAACACCATAATAATTATTAAACTAATAATTACTAGCAGTAAAATCACACAAAAATTATCATACGACCCTAATGGCTCTAATGACATGGAACAATTTTTATTTATAATTTTCGGACTCCAAAAGTATTTTTAACAGTTAATACACAGATTACTCAATAAAGCCAATATAATAACTAAAAATATAAATTAACGCCTAAAAATTACCAAAAATTTACATGACATGCATAAACACACGGAAATACATAATATACAAATAAATTAATTTTTCAGCCTCCAGAAACAATTTTTATAATTAATATACTGACAGAAACGAAATTGCAAAAACAGACATATCAATTAAATAAACCAGAACACAGTAGGAAAAAATTATTCTAAGGCATGGAATACATACTACGCATATAACATGATCTAAGAAAAATAATTTCAGCAATTTTAGCATCCGTTTATTAATCATTATGCAATTTAGCCAAAAACGCACAAAACACCAATTAAATAAAATAAATACCAAAAACAATACGAAAATTATTTTCCTCTACACAGTATTCACATATCATGCATCAAGTATATCCATGTCAAATTTCGTCAATAATTTCACTCAAAAAGTATTTTAAATAATTCCTAGCGCAATAATCTAATACCGAATAATACCCTAATCACTATGGTTCTAAGACAACTACTAGTTACCTGGATCGTCGGAGGCGAGCTGAATATTTCTGGAAAATCCCAATATAGGCGTGTACTCCTCTCCTTCTTCAATTCCCAAGCACCAAGTATAAGAAAAAGGCAAGTAGATCAAGTCACGAACAATTAACGAAGAGAAGAAATGAAAAGAAAATTGAGAGAATGAAGATAATGATGGTGGCCGAAAATGGCAGCAAGGAGTTTCTGATTTTTAATCAGAAATTGTAGTGATGAAGGGGTGGTTTAAAGAGGTTTAATTAGGAAGAATCATTAGGGGGTTTTGGGAGTTACAAAGCATCAAGAGTCACATGGAAAAATAAAAGAGAAAAGAAAGAAGAGGAGGCTCTCCTTTTCCTTCACTTGGCCGGCTGTCCAAACCCACAAACCAACCAAAAATTTCAGCCCAATTCAACGAGGATCCATGCTTCAAAAGCCCGCTACGCGATAAAAACGATTAATTCCTAAATCGCGCCTAAACTTTGAAAATACTTAATAATGAAAATAATTCTAATAAATTATATTATAAATATAAATATAATAAACACATTAACACACCATATAATAAAATAATAATTCGGCTCCTAAATTATAAAGAATAAAAATCATTGATCTAGAGAAAATAATAAATTATTTATTTTAACGAAAAAAAAATATCATTTTAAAATAAACTAACACCAAAAATAAAGGGTGAAAATTACGGGGTGTTACAGGTAGCCCACGAGGAAGAGGAAAGAGAAAATCCAGGAGCACCACATCAGTAGCAGCGCAGACAGAGCCTAGAGAGAGGAAGCAGTAACACCAACCATTGGGATCCTATAAGAGAATAAGGAAAAGCTTGATTATATTGATTAGAGTGTGGTAGAATATGTCAGTATATATATAAAAAATAGGAAGATTATAGCTTCACAGTTAGCAGATTTAGGAGCTAATATTTGACTCTTAATTAACTCTTAATACATCATTAAGCTAAATAAATACGATTATCTCTTAATTAAAGTAGTTAAAAGTATGGGCTATTACAGACTAATTGAAAATTTTACGCATTTTCTCCCTAATCAATTCTAAACCTTATATTGATTTTACCAATATTTGAAATTTTATATTAGGTAAGAATATATATTATCTTGATTAAAAAAAAATGATTCTATAGTAATGGTTTGATTGATAAATTAGGTAAGTAATTCCCTAATTACTTCAAGTCGATTTGGGTAGTAATTTTTGGAAAAAAAAATTGATTTAGGTTATAATATACGTACGTAATCATAAATAACAAATAGTTATTTATTTTTCAAAATACAAAATTGTTAATTGGGTGGTAAGAGGAAGAGGAAACTATACATTTACCTTAGCAATTATTAGACTCAAACATCGGAGCTAGGGAACTAATCTAGCAACAAGTAAGATATTGAATAAATAAGTGAGGACATGCTCTAAAAAAAATTCTTAGCATACATTTGTATGAGACTCATATGAGAAATTTTGGCAATCATACTATAATTAAAAGAATACGCATTCGCATAAAAGACAAGCTCTCTCCAGAAGTTGTATGGTATACCTTGGAGTACATAAAGCTATGCACTTCCAGGACAAAATCTCAATTTTTATTATTTTCTCCTAGCGGGGCCCACTTAAATTAATAAATAAAATAATATATAGTGTATTAGTGTCTTGGGAACACATAGCTCTATGTACTCTAAGGTGTACCTTATAATTTGTGCTCTCAAACATGCCAATAACATATACAGATGTTTACGTTGAAACGTCATGTGATGCAACTCTCTCATAGTCAAAATGCATTTTCTCTCATAGTCCATTTATTTTAACATGTGTATAACGAATAAAGGTATAAAAATTTACACGAGTTCGAAGTAAGTATGAGATAAGGTTGAGGACCATAAAATTAGTTAAAATTAATTAAAATTACCTAACAAACGTACATGTTTTGATTCTACTGTTAATTCTAGGAAAATAATAACAATAATAATACTAATTATTATAAATAAGTCATAACTCATAATCGTGCAACATACGAGTCATAAGTAAGTTTTAAACTATTCTCAATACAAGATCATAAAATTTTAAATTACAAGCTAATAGCTATTTTATATTTAGCTATAATTGTTCTCATGTTGTTCTCCAAGATCATATTTCTTTTTTCTCTAAAAGTACATGCACTTTCATTTCTCAGGGTCAAATTTAATATAATTTTATCTTAGTACTCCATAAGTGTCAAAATATCATCGCTTAAGATATGCCTAGATCCAGTTGTTATGTATAATCACAAAAAACTGATTATCAAATGTGTGCATCCAATACCTTGAAAAAAGAAAATAGAACAACATTACATGGGTGTTTTTTTATAGATCAAAACCAGCTTAAAGATTCTCTTCTGAAATATATATAAAATTATGGATTATATGCTTAACTTCTATAATCATCACTTCTAATATGGACCTATGAGTGTGATTCATGACATGACCGGAGCCGGTGGTAACATGGGTGCAGTTACAACTTAAGTGATTTTGTTTAAAGGATCTCAATTCACAACAAAAAAGGAAATAACATACATGGGTTTCATGATAATATAGCATGCATCGTCATCGGCATGACTTCCATATACTTTACACCATGGGGAAATATATACAAAAATATATCTCTAAAGTTGTGAAGAAAATATCTTAAATATATTCTTTATCATTAAGCTATTAGGACCCTAAAACATATGATATTATCGTGTATAGATTATCCTTATATTTCTAGATTCTCTAACACAATTAGGACTGGCACTTTGTAACCTATATATTAAATTTAATTTATTAATCTAAAATAGCTTAATATTAAAACGTAGAAAATTCATGTCATAAACTAATAGCTTATAACTATAATTAGTTAAGTTCTATGTTACTCATGTTCTTCTATCATTCAATTTCAATTTATATAAATTATGAGGGCAATTGTTTTTTTTCCCATAAGTAAATACATTATATACCAATGTGAAAGCTTTTGAATTGGTTCCCCAATCTTGATCTCAATTTCATAAGTAGCAGTTAAATATAAGATATAAATAAAATATATATGGTGTATTTTTAATAAGTTGAGTAACCCATTTTTGTTCACCGATGTGGATGAGATACATTTTTTTTATTGGTAAGTTGAATTCCCTTGCAAGGAGGGGAGAAATTGGGAATCCCTCTTACAAGGGTGAAACTCTATCCCATAATCTTTTGGATTAGAGGTAATGCCAATACCACTATGCTATCACTAACTGCTCATTTTTTTTCTTACATGGCTGTAAATAAATATGTTTGTATTTGTTGTCATATTATATGATTTTCTTATCTTTATTAGTTTGTCTAATACAACACATCCATACATATAAAAAAACACGCTATTATAACAAAAACATTAAACTAATTTTTTACTTTACTAATTATAACGCAGATATTAATTAAACATTGAACTTCCCGTGCATTTTGCACGGGTCCAGAAACTAGTTTCGGACTAAATAAGAAAACGAGGAATTAATTCATATTAATCTATCTATACTAATATATTAAAAGGTGTGTATGACAACGCATACACGCCACGTGGCATCTCTCTTATTCCACTAGAATTGTCCAAATATGTCATGTCAACTAACAAAAATAATTTGGCTTGCAACAAGAATTGAACCCATGACATCTTGCTATTATGCATAGCACAATTACCATCTCAACCAACTTTTAATCATGCTTTAAATGTCCACATTATTATATTTGTACCTTTTAGATGTTGAGTTTTCTTTATTATATTTTAATGCAAATGGAAAAAAATGCATATCAAGTTCGGAGTAGAATACCACTTAGAGCAACGCTTGGGCCCAAATACTAGTTAATTAAAATTTAAAAAGGGTGTTTCTTTTACAAGACTCTACCACGTGCCATGTACATTTTACTAATACAACTTCGTCGCCATTTTTGCATTTGACTAGACATGTGACATGACCTTATTCTAGATAAAATTCAACAAATTTTAGTCGCTTTAATAATTTAAAAAATAAGTATCAATAAATTTAGATCGATTCTAATAAGTTCATATAAAATTAATTTTTTTAGGGGAATATAAATTTAGTTTAGCATAATGAGGTGAAAAGAACGCACCCTAAGCTATAGCTGAATTCAATGTTTAGCGTAAAACAATGATATATATACCTTAAAACTACATGACTCACAATAATAAAAACAAATGACAAAAACAAGTGAAGAGGTCAGTACTCCCTTCTTTCCCTTTCTCTCCTAAACCCTAGCCTCCATTAGTGAATTTTCAAAGGGGATTCCATCGATTTATCGGTGGATAGCCCCACCTTAATTTTAATTTTCATTGTTGTTTAGCTTTGTTTATATTCGTTCCTGTTTGAATAATACTTCCTCCTTTAAAGAGAGGATTATTTCTCCCTTGAAAGAAAGGGTTTATTCTCTTCTCCTTGGGAGAGACTTTAGTTTACTCCTTTGTGTTCTAGATGAATTATCGTAATTTTGAATCATTGATGAAGAATTATGCAGTGTCGAAGCAGATTTCAGATCTACAATTACAATCAATGATATCAGATTTAATTCTATTTCAAAACTACAACATATCGAAAGACCCCCTCGTTGAAGGCTGTATCAAACAGCGATGTGGAAGAGGGTATGCGGAATTGTTAGATCTACTTCACAACGATCATGGTTTTGCAAATTCTGAATTTTATTTGTTCAAAATTGTTATGTACTACCTCCGGTTCCGAAAGATCTTCCCTATTTGACATTTTTCACTATTCACAAGTTTCACTTTGACTGTTGTTTATGACTTATACGTAAGAAAAAATATAGTCATGTGGGATCTTGTTAGATTCATCTCAATATGTATTTTATTAATATCCACTTTTTATAATTTTTCAAATACACAATTAAAGATATTAGTGTCTAAAGTTTTGCATTGACATGCGTGAAAAGTAAAAGAGGGAAGATTTTTAGGAACCGGAGGGAGTATTTGTTAATTCTGATTTTTATTGTAGATGTCGTATGACTCTTTTATTAATGAATTAATTTTACTTTCAAAAAAAAATTTGACAAAAACAAGCACAACGCTTTTACACCCTATCACTAGTGGAAAAAAGCCCATATGATGCGGTCAAAACCGAGCTTACTGATGCGGTTTTGGTCCGCATCGACGGATCGCAAAGCAGCTTCCCATTAATTTACTAATCCTGGTCAAAAACCGAATCAGTAAATGATTTACTGATGCGGTTCGTAAGGAAAACCGCATCAGTTAATCACATTAACTGATGCGGTTTTCCTTAAGAACCGCAGCAACTTGTTAGAATGAATGTCAAAAAAAAGTTGCAGACCTGCAAGCTGCAGGTCTGCGCTACTTTTCTGCCTTCAGTGATACATATATAGATGTCAACGAAATTTGGATTGCGTAATTAGATACAAATTGTATACACTAGAATTCATTCAACCAAACTAATCTAAAATACACTAGAATTCATACAAATTCTGTCAAAAAGAATTCATACAAATTGTGTAATTAGAAACAAAATACATTCACATTCATTCAACCAAAACATTTAGTGAAATATTTCACAACAAAAGAATCCCTAAAATTATATACTAACAAATCTAAAATACAGAAAATTAAAAAAAAAAAACTAAAAAAGAACAAATCTAGAATACAGAAAATTAATAAAACAAACTAATCACGAGTGAAAATAAAAACTAAAATACTGAAAAATAATAAAACGAACAAATATTAAAATAAAATACTTCAGATCCCTAAATTAATTCCTAAAAAATAAAACGAACAAATTAATCACGAGTTTCCTCATATCTGGAATATTAAAAGACGAACAAATTAGGGTTCTTCATTTGAATTCAGATCTAAAAAAATTGAAAAAGCCGAAAAAATTACAACAAGATCTGAAATTACAACTAAATTAAAAAACAAAAAAACTCATATCTGGAAACGAGCGTTCTTCACTTTGTTTCTTCGTTTCTTCGTTTTTTCTTCGTTTAGGGTTTTCGTTCTTCACTTCGTGACGGATGAGTAGAGAGGAGAGAGAGAGGTGTATTGAGGTGGTGGCGTTTGTGAGAGGAGATATGAGGAGATAGGGTTTCAGCCGCGTGTGTGAGGGAGGAGTAGAGAGGTGGACTGAGGTGGTGTCGTTTGGTTCGCCTTCGCCTTCGCCGTCGCCTTCGCTGTCGCCTTCGCCGTCGCCGTCGCCTTCGTTTGGGTAGACTTCGACTTCGCCGTCGAGGAAATTTGGGTTTTGGAGCAGAGGATGAGGGGGGATTGAGGAGCAAGGATGAGGGGGGTAGGGTTTTGAGATAAGGGAATTTGGGCTGGGGTTATAAGGGGAGGTAATGGGCCACGAGTACTGGGCCGCGTTTCATTTTTTTTAAAGAAAAATAAGAAAATCTGATGCGGTCTTAGAAACCGCATCAGATTTTAGAAAAAACCGCATCGGTTTTTTAATCGATGCGGTCCACACGAGGACCGCATCGATTTTCCTCCCAGCTTTCCTTCCCATTTTTTTAATTGATTTTCTGATGCGGTTTTGTAAAAACCGCATCTGTTACTAAGTGACAGATAAGGTTTTTTCCACTAGTGTATACAACTCTCTTTCACAACTCCACCGAGAGACCGGAGGCACAACATAATTAATACACATATTGAGCAATAATTTCATCAAATAAACTTAACAATGACAAATCGATACTTTATCTTGTTAAGGTTATATATCAAAAATATTTTTATCATGTCTTATTTTAGGATTCACTCTAATTTTTAATTAATGTAACACTTTAATTGTCACGATTTCCAATATACTAATTTAACCATTGGCGTATAATTGTTTATTACCAAAAAGTGTAAGAAGTTGATATTTATAGGATGTGCGTAAAGACAATTCCAATATCTTTTATGATAACATTATTATTTTTTGGGAAATAATATATGTAGCCCTTAGTTAAAAATAGAAATATTAAGTAATAAATAAGCATTAGTTATATTGATTGACGTGTGATTGTGCCATTAATTTTTCAAATATCATTTCCCTTATTTTTATGTATCTGTAAACAAAATCCAATCAAAACTTAAATATCAATTTTTTATAATTTTTACTTAAATTGAAGATGTTAATAATTGTGCATTTGGAGGGGTGAAAGTTTGTATGTTGTAATTAAATTAAATAGCGGAAGTATGTAAGAATAGTATTTTAAGCCAAAATCCGACCCGCATACCTAATTACTATATTTTTCAAATGATAAATTTTAGAAGATTGACATTTTATAAGATAGTTCGCAGGGCCTAAAACTTTTATGCGTGGAAAAGACCAAAACATAATTTACCTATATGACATCATTCACTTCACTCTCACCTAGAGGTGGCAATGGATCGGAGGTGGATCGGGTGGGGCTGCATCCGCCTCCATCCATGAACAATCCATCCACCATCCAATCCATCCATCACCCAATTTATCCTTCATCACCTACATTCGATCCACCCATTATCCATGGATGAATCGGGTGAAATAAAAAGTATACTAATGTATTGTCGCACTTTCATAATTAAATAAAGATCGGGGAATAAAGTGATTAATATATTGAAACTTTGATGCATCTTTAATATTTGTTCTTTTCTACTGGCAAAAAATCACTATTCAACCCAAAGGTTGCAAATAAACTTCAAATTATAATATACATATATATGTATATGTACATATATGATATATATATATGTATATGTACATATACATATATATGTATATATGTATGTATATACATACATATCATATATGTATATATATATACATACATATATATGTATATATATATGTAAAATTTTATTTTTAGATATATACTTAGGTGGTGGATGGATGGGTGATGGGTCGGATGATGGGATGGATGGACCTCCACCTGGATTCGACCTGATCCATTATCCGTTTATCATCCGCTTAAATTCAGGCTTTCGTTCATGTATCCGGATCGGGTGGCTGGTTGTCCATTGGATTTGGATGAATTTGCTAGTCCTGCTCACCTCTTACACAAATATGGAAGTATTAAGTTGTTCTCAATATGTGTACGTGACATAAAATAGTTGTAGGAGTATTAAGTTTGAGTTTTTTGTGCAAGAATACTCATTATGTTTTAAAGTTATAACCATGGTAATTGAAGCATGGTTGTTATTTATGTCTTTATTTTTTTTTGGCAAAATTGGCATCAACACCACAAAGTATGGCGCGGGTGCACCCATCACCACGAATTTTGACTAGTAGCCAAAAACACCACCAATTATGGTCCTGGGTGCAACACGTATCATAAATGACGCTGGAGCTTCATTTTCTCGCCGTAAAAGGTGAATCCTCATTAACTTATTTTTTTCCTAATTTCTCCTCTTTTCTTGCCCTGAACACCCCCAAACTATAACTTGGGTGCACGTATCATCAATGTTACCGGAGGTAAGTTTCTAAGACAGCTAGTAGGCAAAATTAAAGATGACAGTGGTGTTTATAGGAAAATCAGGGAGCTTGAAATGGAAGTGAAGGCAATAACAACTAAAAATAGTAGCTTCGAGCAGCAAATAATGGCCAAAAAATTAAACTTACATGATACGCATTGTACCAAGTCTGATAGTTCGTGATATTTTGGCTATTAAGCCAAAGTTTTTGGTGTTACATGCACCCAAGTCATATTTTGCCAGGAAAAAAATAAGCTAATGAGGATTCACCGTCTCCGACGAGAAAATGGAGTTTCGGCGTCATTTATGATACGCTTTAGTTGGTGGTATTTCGGTTACTAGTCAAAGTTCTTGGTGTTGGGTGCACCAACGCCTTAGTTTGTGGTGTTGAGGCCAATTTTGCCATTTTTATCATCCTTAAAAACAGGTGTCGATAAAGTGAGTATGAAAAAATAGTAATAAGTTTGAGACTCGTTTTTGACCAATCTTAAATCCGATATATGCTAGACCTATTGGGTGTAAGTAAGGTTTTAGGGTTTAGGTCCGACCACATGCAATTTTTCGGTACGGGCTCTGATCATATTAATGTAACTTTAAACCATTGTGGTTTGGCCTAATGAGGTATAATTATAGATACAATCATAAACCAAAAATGTTCATCCATTGCATTTTAATTGAACTAAACTAACACAATCGATATTGCAAAAGTTTGTCACACAAACCATACATGGTAGAGGCTAAAAGACTAGTTCACCTCAACACAAATTTTTGCATGAATAATTATAGTAGTTTAGTATGCAAGTGCACTGCGCACGCAAGCTACGTGGGTAATTTTTTCAAGAGTAACTTTTAATAGTAGATAATTTGAGAAAATCAATAGTTGTTAAAATTCTACATTGACAAAAGTATCTTATGAAGTATTTACCCTGCTTTATAAAAGACCCACACGCTTATGTTTCTTAATCTGGTTAGCATAGCAATTGGGCACACCATCAAATGGAAGTGGTGGTCAAAAGAAAAAGGCACCCACTATTCTCTCTCTATTTGGAGGTGAACATTTGCTGTAAAAAAGAGGGATCCATTCGGAGTTACACACCCCACCAATGTGCCCTACCAAGTGCCAAATGCTATCTTTTTACGCGTTTCGGTGTCAAGTCCTTTCTCAATTTTGTGAGTTGCGACGCACGTACTCTTTTTCGTTTTTTCATTTCTTTTTTTTTCTCTAAAATGCCAAAATAACTCGCACTCCCTAAACCATTGTTCCACTTAGGGATGAAATTACGGCGGTCATAATAAATATGACCATGGAAAATATAGTTTTTCAAACGATTTTTTGTTTTTGCCACGCATGCTAAAGAGAGATTACAAATTAGATCATTGGGATGATAAAGGATTATAAAGTGGATGTGATTGGAGATAATATATTCTGAAAAGAAAAAAGAGACGCGTAAAAATACATTTAGTATTCTCACAACTTTTCTCTTTTATAAACTCCTCCCAACCAAAATTTAGAAAAGTGAATTCAACCCAAACGGGGTAGACATAAAGGACGCAGGGAGTATTAATTGTAACATATAGGTTGGCGCACTTTTATAGAAAGTCAATCGAAGAAAGAGATAAATGAAAAGAGGAGTAACATGTGGTAGGAGAGAGATGGATAGAATTCATTCTTATACGAGGTAATGTTACGAAATAATGTGAGATTTTCGTAAAAGGAATTACAAAGTGCTTATATGCGGCGTAGCACATATAACTTACTCGTGCGGCCGGCCCATATATAAAGCCCGAACAGATAAACGGAACCCAACCCTTTCTCTACGCTTCTTTGTTGCGTCTGTTCGATTGCTTCTTTTTTCCTCCCATCTCTCTCTCAATCTCCTCCTTTCCTCTCTACTCCACTTCTTTCCAACCTCACAAATCAGCAAGATCAAAAGCTAAGCAAAAAACAACACTAGATTTCTCATTTTCTTGGGAAAATCATGAACAATTGGAATGAATGCCAGATAATTCGATTGGGATTCCTGAGTAGTGGATGCCTGGGAAGTTCGACATTGCAGGACAAAGCCATCAATCTTGTCGTGGAATTGTTGAAACTAGTACCAAACTTGAGGATTAATCATCTCGGGGGAGTTGTAAATTCTACGGATGAAAGGAATTTTGTGGATCTTTAAGAACTTGATAACTACGGGACTCTAATGAATATGGTCAAAGGATTTTATTAGCAACATCCATTTTTATTTTATGAATGAATTCTCTCTTCAAATTAATGGAGTATGTTGTCGTCTTGTATACAATAATTTTAGGCGCTTATTTAATCATATGAGTAACTTCTAAGCGTCCACAAAAATAATCTTATTTCTTCATATAAGTAACTTCATTCGTTCGTAAGAGTAATCTTATTTAACCATAAAACGATATTTAATTGTACGAGTAACTCCAATTGTTCACAAAAGTAACCTAATTTCTTCATATGAGTAGCCCCATTTCTTTATATATGAGAAACCTCATATAATCGTAACCTCGTTTGTTCACAAGAGTAATCTCATTTTGTTCAGTAAGAGTACCTCCGTTTCTTCATAAGAGTAATTTCATTTAATTATACGAGCAACCCGAGTTGTTTACAAAAGTAACCTTATTTCTTCATACGAGTAACCTCGTTCGTTCGCCAAAAGTAACCTCCGTTTAATAATCCGACGTACCCTATTTAATCATATGAGTAACCCTAATTGTTTACAAAAGTAACCTCATTTCTTAATACGAGTAACCTCACTTAGTCGACGACCCTATTTAATCATACGAGTAACCCCAATTATTCACAAAAGTAACCTCATTTATTCATATGAATAACCTCATTTGTCCATAAGAGTAACCTCACCTATTTAATCATATGAGTTACCCCAATTGCTCACAAAAGTAACCCTATTTTTTCATACGAGTAACCTCATTCGTAAGAGTAACCTCACCTATTTAATCATACGAGTAACCCCAATTGTTCATAAAAGTAATCCCAATTGTTCACAAAAGTAACCCAATTTCTTCATACGAGTAACCTCATTCATTCATAAGAGTAACCTCATCTATTTAATGATACGAGTAACTCCAATTGTTCACAAAAGTAACTCCAATTCTTCATACGAGTAACCTCATTCGTTCATAAGAGTAATACCTATTTAATCATTCGAGTAACCCCAATTGTTCACCAAAGTAACCCCATTTTTTCATACGAGTAACCTCATTTTTTCATACGATTAACCTCAGTAGTTCACAATATTAACCTTATTTAATCATACGAGGACCATATTTGATCAAGTAACCCCAATTGTTCACAAAAGTAACCCATTTTCTTCATACGAGTAACCTCATTCGTTCATAAAAGTAAACTGATTAGAATTCCCTTTTCTAATAGAAGTAACCACATTTGTTTATAAGAGCAAAACCCTTTTATTGCTAAGAGTAATCATATATTCATACAAGTAACTCCATTTGTTCATAAGAGTAACTCCATTTGTTCATAAGGGTTTGTTCACAATGGTCAACTTTAAAAGGTCATATCTCACAGAACACTAAATATTTTAGGAAGATACAAGTTGGAGATGAAAATTTGGCTCGACAGCTTTCCAACGCCTGGTCAAATGCTCGATTCCGATGAGAAACGAGTGAGTTATGACCATTTGAAAATGAGCTGATGGGCTGACAAGATGTCCCGCGCGCGGCCACACCTAAAATTTCGCGTGTGGCCGGATGTATGCAAGACGCGCTGAAAAGGAATATGTTACAACTAATATAAAAAAATTCGTTACAAGTTATAGAAGGAGATCAATCTGTTAAAAATTTTCTAATCATCGTGCCCCGATGTTGCATCTAAAAAACAGAAGGAAGTAACAATTTAAACTTCAATTTTGACACGAAAATGAAAAAATTCTAATATGAATTTCGTGTACTATACTTCATCACTAGCTAATATAGCTTGCGTCGTGTACCTTATTCACCTTTAATACTACTTATGTTCTTTTATAATTGCAACATATCTTTTTCACGGACTCTAATGTAAACCTTGACCATTAATTTCGTTAACTACGTAAAGCAAACATTAGAAAAAGTTGATATTTGGAAAATACACGTTTGGACGAATCTAATAATGTCACATGATAATTAATATTGATTACAGTTGAATAAAATATAGATAAAGTTTGTTTAGTTTGACCATAGAAAAATATGTTGCAACTACAAAAGAACAGAGGAAGTATAAAATTCTAGATAGTTTTACATAACATTCGTTGTAGAGTACTCTTTGATGAAATTGATGATCACATCTTTAGGTATTTGTTGGTGCAAAATCAGTTGGTTGACTTTGCAAACAAGTCACTTTGCACACCCAAGTAGTTTGATACTGAATGTCTTGGGAGACTTAGCCCACAGGGGTTACCGGGCTTTAATTAGATAAAACCTTGCTAATGTATTTTGTTGCAATTTAATTTAGGATTAAACTACAACGCCTAATAAATTCAGGCGAAACGCAATAAATAGAGCAAACAATAATTAATCTATTAATTAAAGCACAACATTCCCATACATGCCACAAACTTTAAGAAAGATTTTTACAACACATAGGGGGATAAGCCAGGCTGGACAACTAAAGGGAAGACACGAAGGAGGTTACCTCCATGGTTCCCTTGCTTGATCGGAGAATTACAGAACTCGTCGCCAGAACATGTTCTACGTCTAAGGAACTAAACTATAACCCCAGAAGGGGGTTGGCTAGGCTAAGGCTAGGCTACGCTAAGAAGAGAGTAAATGCAAGTTGTTGTGTGTTTGTGTGTTTTTTGCTTGATGATCGTTCTTCTATTTATAGAGAAGCATGATGTGTAACTTCTGTGCTTGCTTGGAGGAAAAACATTTGAATCATCTTTGATTCAAATCTCAACCGTCTTCTGGCGCTGAATAACCGTACCCTTGCACGTTCTTCCTTATGTGGATCCGTCTAATGATTGCTCTTTAACCACCTGTACGCTTATCATTCTTGACTTTCATCTCCTGATGGTCTTGACAATCTTCTCCTATTGACTTTGACTTGTGTTGACTTTGTCCACTGGGCTTCATGCTCTTGTTGGGCCTTCATGTTAAGACGAAATTAAACCTTTTGAGGTCTAATACAATGTACCATAATAAATGCTACTGGACATCTAAAAATGGTAGTAACAAATTGCCCCCCTGATTTGTGGAGTGATGTACTCAGCACCCATAAATTATGAGCAGAGAAGGACTTTTAATGGTTATAGCCAATGTCATCCAGTAGTATTCTGAATGTGACTTCTTCCATTGTTCAAAGATGATCGATGAACTTTCTTTTTGGATGACTGAATTTGGTTGAGAAGAATAACCTTTCGTGCATTCCTTCACCTTTCTTTCTAGCCATTGTGAAATCCATTAAGAAATTTTCTTCAAGATGCGAACTTGTAGGATTATTTGGAGTTAACCAACAAGGACTTACATCATAGGTCATGAGATCATACCAAATTTGACATGCGCATTTGTATTGTACCAAATCTCTTGATGATGACCCATCCATCAATCTATAGACTTTTACTTTCTTTGTTGTTCCCTTGACAAAGAGCCTCTTTAGATATCTCCAAGGCATGTTAGGTTTCCACATTTCTTCCGTAATGACTTTGCCCCATGATTTGCAAACCGAAGAGAGATGTAACCCTGATCATTCCTTTCAAGTTTAGGAAATATCAATTCTTTCATGAGATCTAAATTGGACCCTATTTGGAAGGCCTTGGATCCCCTTTTTATTTTCCGGATCTGTTGTGTGACAGGATTATCCCCAAATATTTTTGGATAGAAGAAACCAATTTGGTGGATTCATTCTTATAAATTCATCTTTATCTCCGATATGACATTCAATGTCTTGTGATGATTTGGGCATTTTGATGGATATGGCATATGTTACGGAGCGGATTGACGAAAAATATGAGTATATGTGCAATCCATTTTGATTTTCGGTTTTGAATCTTTTAGAAACCACACATATATATGCGAGGTTGAAATGTTTCAACCGTCCAATAATTATCTCCTAAGCGCCTCGTTTTATGCAAAGTGATAGACAATTTTTAGGGAAAATAATAAATTAACTGGACAAATAGCCGTTTTATTTCAATTTAATGAAACAAAACCTAGATTAAAGCAATTGGAGCATAATAAACAAATGTATTATTAATAAAGTTACCATTTGGGGTAACTTGATTACATTAGATCCTATGACTTATCTTTATGAAGATAAAGTCCTTAATTAATTGAAAATGCTTGGATCCAGAGACAATGTTTGGAAATGGTTCCTACACACTACCCTTACCATTGCATTATATTCGTTGATTTCCAACTCGCGCCCTGCACTACTCTTGATAGTTGTAAAGTAGTAGTTTCCCCCAGGGGAGTGGTTGAACCTTACCTTGAAGATAACCCTATGGTAGCTACTGTCCCAAGCGTATCTCCTATCAATCAGTGCGATATACATCCAAGGAAGGAAATATTCTTGGGCTAATAACTCCCACAGTTGGCAAACGCACTTGAAAAGCACTATTCTCCCTTGATTTTCGTCTTGGCCCTCTTCTATCCTTACCACTTTTAGGGAGGTTTGAGTGCAAGAGAGAGTTAGACTTTTGGCGTAGACCCAATTCAGCCTTTGAGGCCTTGGGAAGTTTAAGATAGTGGAAACCTCCTTGCCCCACTTCTTACAAACTGTTAGCAGTTTGTTCTGTGACTTCCCATCTAATTTGGGCCATATGTGGGTGGACAGGATATCGATATCTGTACCGATCTTTGTAGCGCTTGACTCCACCAGCCCAGGGTCTTCTGGCCCCATTACAGGTGCATCGCCAAAGATGCGCGTCATTTGCTCTGCCCATCTAGCCCTCTCATTTGTGATGAAGGCTTCTTTGTCTTCCTCTATGATGTCGAGGGCGAAGCAATGATTGAAACAATCATCATCAAACTCGGCTGCCAAGTTTGCATATGCTTCGTAATCCATTTTAATTTTTTGAAATGAAAATGTGACGGTGGGGTGCTATGGCCAAGTCCCTTTAAATAACCAATTCATTTGTTCAACGACTATTTTCATAATAACTTCTAAAATCAGTGAGTAATTGAGTACTCTGACCCCTTTTTTCGAGAAGTTTATGGACTTTGTTGTTGATTATTATTTATTTTAAGGCTATCAATTTGTTGATAAGTCTTAAAATTAATACGTCACCTCGTAGACATTTGGGCCTAAAATTACTCCCTTTAGGTTCATTATTCATTTTATGAATAATAATAGCCCACTGTTTTTTAATGATTTGGAGATATATTAAACATTGATAAGATAACATTCATTTCATTAATGAAGTAAATCATAAAAACAGCTATCAACGAAGTCAAAGCTAAGTACATAGTTTATTAAAGAAAATTTAAACTTCGTACAATGACTAGGATTACTAATTATCTGCCATGCTACTTGATCTATCAAGTGCGGAGATGGGCGAAACTGATGGTGATTTGTGGCTCCTCATGTTCATCAACATCAGGATCATCATCATCATCGGAGTAATCCTCATCCAATAGCATAGGGATGCCTCTTCCTGATAAGTGCTCTTGCCATAAGAGACATGTACATTTGTATTGTATGAGTTTTTTGAAACTCATATTTTCGTCCACTTGGACTACCCTATACTTTCTAGTGAACACGCCCAAACTGCTCTCACAGACTATGGACCTGTGATACTTTAGTGCGAGTTCAGGTGAAAAATGTTGTTTTGCAATGCCTTCTCCCCATGCCTTGCAAATGCTTAGGAGTTTTAACAAATCTCCCTTTTCCATTTTCGGCCATAGATTTAGTGCTAGGAAGTCGATATCACTCCCCATTATGGTTGCACTAGGCCTTTGTTCCTTGGAATCTCCAGATTGGACCTTTGGGTCCTTTCCAAAGAGTCTTATGATTTTGATTTGCCATTTTTTCATCTCCTGTTCTCTAAACTCCTCCCAATCGTCTTGCGTAATGTCCTTATTAAACCGGTGCCTCCAACATTCACCAGGAAACAGTAGAGGAACAACCTGTTGGTTGGCCATACTCACAGATTTTTTGGATTTGTTGATGGTAGAGTTAAGATATTATGAGTGAAAAATGCTCAAGGTTAAGGTAGCATATTTATAATATGATTACTATAACCGTTATCCCTATTTGTTAGGGGTTAATGAGGCGATTGATATTATCTTTTTAGATGATTATGTCACGTCATATTTTTATAACTGATCTTATTCTCTTCCAGTTATTTTTATAACTGATTTTAATAACTTCAAGTCATGGCCCTAGTGGATAGGAATGGGTTTGCCCATTAACTCCTTAATGTGTCATGTGACTGCTAGGGGTTGGCCATTAGTGGCATGTGAAGTTAGATGGTAATTATTACTTTTTTGAAGTAACTTCTTACCATTAAGACATTTTCAGGGTTAGCATCCCAAGAGTCACTTTATTTCTTCTTTTATTTAATCTTAACCGTGGATTTTACATTATTTGATTTGACAGTTATTTTTTAATAACATAATATAATTTAATTCGTACAATTTTGATTGGGCAAAATAAACAAAGCAAACCAGATATAAGATAAAAGAAACTTGGATTGAGTTGAGGAATTTTAAATTTTATTAATTTAAAAGGGAATTTACAACCTAGATTAAAATTTTTTATCTTAGGATAAAAATTTACAAAATTCATTTAGAATTTTACAATTCTAAACTCTAGGCCTATGTCTAATCCTCTGGAGACAGTGGCTTGTCGCCATCGGTATCTTCATCTTCCTCATCATCTCCAGCAGCGGCGTCGCTGGAGTCATCACCACTAGGATAGAAGAAGCGTTTTTCTCTGGTGAAGGGTTCTTCGAGGAGATCTTCCTCGTCGACCCTCATCCGCTTGGCGGCAGGCTCATCATCATCTTTATCCTCATCCTCATCATCATCATCAGATTTATCTGATGATGGAGGGATTCCCTCCTTGTCTTCTTCTTCCTCCTCTTCCTCTTCTATCTCTTCCAGTATTTCTGGAGGAGGGAGGAAGGGCTAGTCAACCTCTTGTGGGTTGACCTCTTGAAACCCTGTGATACAGGATTCAGCGGATGATTGAGGCGCATCCATATCTGGCGAAGAAGATTTTTTTTAAGAAGGTTGGGAGATGAAAGGGTTTTTTAGGGGATGTTGTTTCAAGAGATGAGTAGTGTGAAGATTTCCTTACATTTACCCCTTTTTATAAATAGATTTACCGGGCTCTGGAGTAACTGACTCCTAGAAATGGGCCTTTAAGTCACGCGCCCTTTGAAAATGGGCTTTTTAGATGACTCCAGGACCTTATGTTTTAATTTGTTAAAACTAGGCTTTAACATGACCCAATTAAACATGACCCAAAATAAAACGTATCACGCATTGTGCACGTGTTTTCTTCTTTTATTGTTTCATTTTGGTTGTCTTCTCCATTAATACCATTTTCAAGGATTTTAGGAAAATTGGAGATCTTTCAGACAAATTTAATTCACTTTTTAAGAATTCACAACCATCACCAAATTTTAATTCAACATGTCTAATGAAAGAATTCGTGAGGATGAAATTCGTGAAGCACATGCTAAAAAACGTGATGACATGCAATCTGAGGCAGCTCGTCAATTATGCAACGCCATTAGAGTGAACCTTGGGACTTATAAGTCTCAAGTATTCTAGTATGTGAATAAAAGCTCTGACTCTAATACTCCTTTGGAGGAGAGGATTGCCACCATTGGTCCTTGTTTTCCTTTCAAGATTCAAAAACCAAAGCGCCAAATTGTCTTAGAGCAACAGTGCTACCCATTCTTGGACCATATTATCTTAGAAGATAATAAGCCCAGAACGCTTCCATTTGCTCCAAAATCCCTTCAACATTTGCATTGGCCTTTGACCAGCAAACCTTTTAAAGGTTGGATTTCAGGAGTGGATGCAAGAGCATGGTTTCTGCGAATGAAACCTTTTCATGACAAATGGTCCAAGAACAAAATATTGCCCTTCTTGAGACTAGCTTCTTATGAAACCATCCCCTTTGATGGGGCTATGTCTACTGCCTTGTTGGCATGTTGGGACCCTGCCATCAACTACTTCTTGTTCCGATGGGGACCAATGACTGTGACATTAGCTGATATTGCCTTCATTACTGGGACTTCTCCAACATGTAAGTATGGAATTGAACTCCCTATCTTTCACCATGTCAAAGAACATAACCAGTTGTACAGTCAGTGTTTATCAACTTTTCGCCAAATTGCTAGTCCTTCTGCTAGTGCTAGCAAATGTGGCTTTCAGAAATTTGTTGATTTCTTTATTAATAAGGATACTAATGAGGAAGTTACTTCTCAAGAGGAAGTACTTTTTCTCACCTTTGCTTTCTCCAAATTAATGATGTCTAGAGCTGGAGGAGTAGTAACATTATGGCTATCTTTAGCTGTTAACATCTCCTCTACTTCTGCAGAAGTAGCTTTGGCTCCTGTTCTATTGGGACAACTTTATAGATGTCTTTTTAGGAGTAGAGAATCTTTCAAAGGCTTTGGAATTCATACCTCTGAGTCTCCCCATATTCTCTACTGACAAGGGATTTGGACCACTGTGGCTCTTGACTTGTTGGGGCCATATGTATCTACCTTGTCTGATGGTTATCAATCCCTCTTCTGCTTTTAAAGCACCTAAGGGTTTAGAGGAGGAAGATCTTTCTTTTGATCCCCGTTTGTTCCTCTCTAATCTTAATGATTGTAGCTGTTATGGTGAAGTCAGCTTCAATCTTGTATCTCCAGACGAGGTTTGACATCCAAGTTTGATTCTTTTGTACCTCTTGGCTTCTAAATCCAATCCTGGAGTCTGGAATATTTTTCTAGGTAAGATGGATGATCCTGTTGAAAATGAAACTTGGCGCCATCAAGGAGTGCCTGCTTGGCTGCAATCCATGAACATCCACTCTAGTTCCTTAGGGAGTGGAAACTTTTGGAGCAGTGTTCTTAGGTCTAGAGATTTAATAGCTGCTGAGCCTGAATATTTTGACTTTGAGGCTTATAATCCACAGCTGGTAGCTAGACAATTTGGATTAGTCCAAACACTAGTCATTCCTTACTTCTTGACCCGCAATGATCCTTGGACTTCAAGGGGTCGTTTTGAAGAAGGTAGAGCCCTTCAGAGTAGAACTTTCAGCCTAACTTCCATGTCCATCTCTCCTTGGAAATGGATCACTAAAGCTGTTCGAGGCTTCCATCTGTGGTGGGATCATGTATTCCCAAATAACTCAATGTGTTCTGACGCTTTGGCGAACTTTGAGGATCAACTCTTCTTAGGCTGTAAGTAATTTCTATCCTTAGTTATTTTATAACTTTTTGTGGGGATAAATATTACTAAATCTTCTTTTGTGCTTTACTTTTAACTTTTTAGCAAAAGCTGGCAAGAAGAAGCTAAGAGTGCCTGATGACATGACAACATATTCTAGATTTGACCAGTTCTATTGGAATACCATAGACGAAAGGGTTCCACTTCATACCTCTTCGGAGGATGAAGATGATGCTGCTTATGATCAAGGGGCTTCCTATGGAGAGGTCCAAACTGTGGAGGACATTCAAACCATGGGGCCATTGGAGCAGATTGACCCTTTCAAAAGTGCTGCAAGGAAAAGAGATTATAATTGTCTCTCTGCTTCCAAGGACACTCAACCCAAGGGGTCAGTGGAGCAATCTGAGCCTTTTAAGAAGGTTACAAAGAAAAGAGATTATGGCTGTATTTCTGCCTCCAAACCTTTAAGGCATTCCAGCAGAAAACGTCCTAAGTTAGAGGTTTCTTCAGAGATACCACAGTACATCATCTCCTCTGATGAAGATGATGACAAGACCATATCTCAAATGTTCAAAAGGAAACTCCCAGGAGTCAAAGCAAGTATGAATTTCACCTTTACTCTTTTTATGAGAAGTTTCACTTTTTGGAATACTGATTAATTTATTCCAGGTTCCTCTGGTGCTGATGACATTGAGTCTAAGATTGTCAGTGATCCTTCTTTTGAGAAGTTATCACCTCTTGGCTCTGCCAGCCTTTCTTCAGGAGATGTTCCCAAGATAGCTGATCCAGAGTTAAGTTTAAAGGGTGGTCCTGCTGATGAACCTGTCATCAACCATCCCACTTTAAGTGGTGCTGCCCCCCAGTTGGAGAATGTGGCTACCCCCTCTTTGGAAGGATGTGCTGCCCCCCAGTTGGAAGAAACTGAGCATTTTCATGTGGAATCTCCTGATGAGGACTTGCTTCATCAATTTGATGAAGATCCCTTGGATACAAGTCCTTTAGATATTGAAATTCCAAGCTCTCATGATGCGACCACTATTGTTATAGCAATTCCTTCTATTGCTGGAAATGAAGTTCCAAAAGATGTGATTCCTTTAGAGGTTACACCTTTACGGAGCAGTACTGAACTTGTAATTACCTCTG
This sequence comes from Beta corolliflora, assembly GCA_947648045.1. Lineage (NCBI taxonomy): Eukaryota > Viridiplantae > Streptophyta > Magnoliopsida > Caryophyllales > Amaranthaceae > Beta > Beta corolliflora. The sequence goes on along the minus strand of CANSZD010003270.1, from coordinate 764,382 downwards.
TTTGCAAAGGTTCTCCATCAACTTCAACATCTACTTCAGGGACTGGTCTGCCTTTCTTTCCTCATGAATTCATCTTAGATTTCCTCTATATGAGTCCATGTCCTCATAATACCAGACTTCACTCTCTTGCTAACTTGGCTTCTCTTCTTTGTGATGCAGAGGGAAGCATTCAAGCAGCAAGTATGATGAATGAGTCTGATAGAGGGAAAAAGGTTAATCTGCAGACAGCTCTCATTGTGAGGGATCAACCTACCCCAACAAAGTGATCATTCCGGTGATGGATCATCCGAGCACATAAAACAAGAAGATAAAATCTGGGACCTCTGCTTAACCTTGACCAATAACCCTTATGATCAGGCTTCTGCACAGGCTCTTAAACAGATTTTGGAATCCCTGATTTCTCAAGGCTTTGAGTACTGGATACCTTGTCTTGATTATGTTAAGGAAACTCTTCTTCTTCAACAATGTAATGCTGAATCAAGAGTCCAACCTCCAAAATTCTCAGCTCAAAAATTTCAGGAAGAGGAGGCTTCTTTGGAAGCTCAAGCTAAATCCTTTAGAAACTTCGGAAACGTATCCAAGATTCTTTGAATTCTTTTGATCAAAAGCCGAGGCTTCTTTCGAGGAGAGACAATTTTTACAAAATCGCACGTCGAGATTAATAAAGAGGAGATCAATATTATTAACGAGAAGTCTTCACTCCAAAGCTTTATTGATACTGAAGAGAAGAAGTTACACCAAGGGAGAACAAATCTTACTCATTTGAGGCAAGAAATGTTCAAAGATATGGCTGTTCAATAAAGCTTGATTCTCCAGAAAGAGAAACTTTGTAATGCTTGGTCAGCCATTAAGCACCTTAGCTTAGCTGTTAGACAATGTTGGAATGTCTAAGATGTAACATTATTATTAATGTTGTAATTTTAATGATCCCTTGCTGTTTGAAAAAATTCTGCATGTTTTTGTTGAAACACATGATCATGTTGTTCCCATATAGATGGATGATATTTCTTTAGAAATTTGCCATTCAAGGATCTATCTTTTATGTTACCATCTATATCTTTCAATAGATATGCGTTTCCAGACATTTTCTTATGAATAATGAAAGGACCCTGCCACTTAGGTGACCATTTCCCTAGCTGTGGATCTTTGTAAGTTGCTTCTGGCAAGAAGATTTTCCACACTTTATCATTCTCCTGGAATTCTTTAGGCACTACTTTTTTGTTGTAGGCCCTAGCAACACTTTTACTTTTTGGATTCTCATTTTGACTAGGGCTTATTCCTTACCTTATAGAGCATCCATGATTTCAATATTCATCGCTCGTGAATAGTCGTCTCCCGATAATCCCATTTGTTGGGCTACCCTTGATGATCTTACATTCACTTCAGCTGGGATCACTGGAGTATGTCCGTAAACTAAGTTAAAAGGAGTAACTCCTGTTGCTTCCCTTTTAGAGGTCCTGTAGGCCCACATGACATATAGCAACAACTCATCCCATTTTCTTGGGTTATTGTCTATGAGTTTTGAGATCCCTTTTACTATGATCTTATTGGTAGCTTCGGCTTGACCATTTGCTTGAGCACGAGTGAGGCGTTGAATGCAATTTAGTAATCCCAAACCGGTTAAGATATTCCGGTAAGTCGGGATTTTTAAAGACCGTGGCTTGATCAAAGGTTATAGTTTCCGAAATTCCAAATCTTGTAAAGATTTTCTCTTCCAAGAAATTTATGACAACTTTGGGTGTTGATCTTGTTGAAAGCTCCGAGCCTCCACCCATTTGGTGAAGTAATCACTCACCACTAGGATGTATGAATGCTTTTTAGAGGACGCAGGGATTGATTTCTCCTATGGCATACACCGCCCATCCTCTCGAAGGGCCAAGGTTTAAGAATGTACTTAAGTTACGAAGGCTGGTGCCCTGTCGATGGGTCCAAACTTTTGACATCTTTTGCAACCTTTAGCATAGTCTATACAATCCTTTCTCATAGTAGGCCAATAAAAACCATGTTCGTGCAACAGCCATCTCATTTTTAGGCCATTTTGATGAGCACCACATAGTCCTTGGTGAATTTCTGCCATGAGAGTTAAAGCTTCTCCAGCATCCACACATTTCAAAAGTAATCCTTCGGGATCCTTTACGTGTAGTTCACCAAACCGTATATGGAACTTGGTGACTGCCATTTTGACTCTATTTGGCACTTTTGTTCCGGTGGGGTTATGGAGATATTGAATAATTTCGTCTCTCCGGTCCTTCTCCTCTCTTAATATTGAAATTCTATAGACTTCCAATACATTCTACCGATATTTCTTGATCGGATTCAATGAGAGGTTCCAGGGATCTTCTCTTGGAGAATGATATCTTCATTTTGTGAAGGTATCTCTTCTCTAGCGAAGCTATTTGGGGACAATTGATCGCTACTTTGTTTTCTTCTCTAGGGATGTGTATGAAAGTGATTTCTTTAAATTGTTTAGACAATTTTTGTGCTTTCTTACCATACTCCTGAGATACTAGTGATATACTTTTGAATTCCTCATTTATTTGATAAATGACTAATTGAGAATCCCCATATATCTTTGCTTTATTAGCTCCCAATTCTAGCAGCATCTCCAATCCAATTAATAAAGCTTCATATTCAGCTCTATTGTTGGTACATGGACCCTTTAGGGGTACTGCTAGTTTAGTTGGGATCCTATCAAGAGATAGAATATATATTCCAGCTCATGTTGTTTCCCTGGTGTTGGATCCATCAAAGAACAAGACCCATGGAAGGATATCCTCATCAATGATTCCTGAGTCACAACAAGGATGGGTTGCTAAGAAATCAGCTAAAGCTTGACCTTTCACTGCCTTTTGTGGCACATATATTAGGTCGAATTGTAGTAAATGTAAACTCCATTTGCTTAACCTTCCTTTTATAAAAGGCTGGGATATCATATATTTTATGACATTTGTTGGAGATACTACTTCCACTGTAAAGGCCATGAAATAATGTATGAGCTTGATTGATGCATCATATAAGCACAAACATCATTTTTTTGCCATGGTATACCTTTTCTCAGTGTCATGCAGGATTCTACTTAGATAGAATATAGCCTGCTCATGTCCTTTCTCATTTTCTTGAGTCAGGAGACTACCAATGGAATCTTCACAGGCAGACAGATATAACCTTAGTGGCTTTCCATTCCATTTTTGTGAATGAGGAATCCTAAGAAGTTACTACCTTTAACTCCAAATGCACATTTGAGTGGATTCATTTTTAGGTGATATTCTCTCATTCTAGTGAATGACTTAACCAAATGCTCTTTATGTCTTAAAAAGTCATTTGATTTTACGAGTATGTCATCCACATATACTTTCATGATCTTACCAATCATGTCCTTAAAGATTGCGTCCATTGCTCGTTGGTATGTAGCTCCAGTATTTTTTAATCCAAATGACATGACCACATATTCAAAGAAGCCTAATGATTTTGGACATCTGAAGGCTGTTTTGTTACAGTCTTCGTGTGCAATCCTTAACTGGTGATATCCTGCATACCCATCCATAGAAGATATGTATTCATATCTTGATGCTGCATCTATTAGGAGATCAGCCACTGGCATAGGGTATTGATCTTTAGGTGTTGCTCTATTTAAGTCCCTAAAGTCAATGCAGATTTGTATCTTGCCATTTTTCTTAACTACTGGAACTATATTGGAGATCCAGTCAGCGTATTGGCAAGGCCTTATGAACTTTGCCTTGAGGAGTTTGTCTATTTCCTCTTGTATAGGCTCTGTCAGTTCGGGCGCTAGTCTTCTAGGACTTTGGGCCACAGGCTTAAATCCTTCCTTGATAGGTAGTTTATGCTCTACTATATTCCTATCAATGCCAGGCATTTCATGATGTTCCCAAGCAAAACAGTCTTTAAATTCTTTTAGAATTTTTATGATTTCCTGTTTTTCTTGGTTAGTGAGGAACTTACTTATGTAAGTAACACGTGGATTTTCATTATCCCCTAAATTTATTTCCTCTAGTGGATCATGAACCTCTTGTTTATTATCCTCACTTTTAGCCCATACTTTTTCATCCTCCTCTTCTAAGGATTTAGTTTCGTATAAAGTTGAGCAACATGCATTAGAGTTTATAAGAAAATCCTCTTGGTATTTTCTAAAAACTAAATCTTTCATTACTTGATCAACGATAGGGGTATATCCGTTACAGCATTCTTCTTGGTTTATAGACATAATAAACTTTTATAAGAGAAATACATCCTCACTCAACAAACTAATGAGAGCTAAGGGTTGATCATAGTCTGGCGCCTGTTGAATATATTCATATTTTGATTGAATGTCTTCAACTTCTGGGACGTCATCAACTTCTTCAATGAGGATTGCACCTGAGTCTTCTACCTCTTGGTGAGTTTGTGACTCAAGTTGTAGAGCAACCTCAATTTTGATGGAAGGAACTGACTTTAGAGAGTCCCTAATGAAAACAGAATCAGGAGATGTAATTAGACAAACTTCCTCATCTGCTTGAACCATCTCAAAAGTGTTACCATTCCACAAGATCAAAACTTGGTGGAGTGATGATGGAATAACATAATTATGATATAACCAATCTCTTCCTAGTATGACATTATAATGAGTACTCTTTTCGACTATGAAGAAACCAGTATAAGTAGTTTTAGTTCCTACTCTTATCTTTAAAATAGCCATTCCTTTCACTTTTTCGGATAAACCAGAAAAACCAGTTATGTTGATTTGTATGTTATGCAAATCTTTTCTAGTCTTTCCTAGTTTTCTGAATACAGAGAGTGGCATAATATTAACAGTAGCTCCAGTGTCTACCAATACTTTACCTAAACGAACTCCCTCAAAATCAACATTTAGAAATAAGGCTTTAGTGTGCTTATTATCAACATCAACTGACCTAAAGATTTTATCTATGATTATTTTCTCTAGGTTAGCTTTTAAGGATGTTTTATTAGGCACTTTCTTACGAGGTGCATTTAAATAAGATGACAAACTTTGAGAAGAAGTAATTTTAAATTTACCTGCCCTCTCTTCCTTGTCAACTTCATCTGCCCATGACGTGGTATTAGTCTGAAATTCTGGTTGGCCTTCTAACTTTTTGAACTCTGTTGGTAGCATGACCACATTACACTGTGCGTTTTGTCCCTCTCCCAACTCTGTTAGAGGCTCGCTCATCAGTGGGTCTCCATCCAGAATTAAGTCACTGTCTGAAACCAATAAGTCCAAATCTTCGAGATCCAAACTACGAATCATAGTCCTCACTAAATCCATTTCTCGGTTTCTCTTTCATAAGAGAATCACCACCTTGAGGCCGCTTGGCTATCATGCTTTGTAGATGATATACCACATTGCTCCTCTTCCAGAGGTAACAACTTAGTAATACCAGCTTGTAGCGCCTCTTCAACAATTTTGATGTTTGCTATAAGGGACTCCTGCACATTTTGAGTGCTAATCTGAGCCCTTGCTGCAACAACTTTTGCACTTAACTCCTTCATCCTGATTGTCCTACTTTTAGGAAAGTTTTGGACATCTTGTAGTGGCCAAGGCCTAATTGCTGACTTGATCTTTGACTTCCCTTGGCCCCCACGGGAATTCACCCTTCTTTTGAGAATTTTGAGCACAGGAGTTTGACTTGGCTCCCTTTCTTTCCCTTTTAAGGGAGGGCCTGAACTGGGAGTGTCTTGTTTCCTCGGTCCTTGACTTCTGGACCTTTTCTGGAATGGACGCTGGTAAGCAGGCACATAGGCAGGATTATTTGGGATGATCTGGGTTCTAACCATTTCAAAGGTCAACATGTCTGCACATAGTGAGCACATTCCATTTCTCAGAGCCTTCAACCCTTCTATCGCCCTAGTCTGCAATGAGAATTTTTGAGCAGCCTCCTTATAGGTTTTGGCTCTTTCCTCATGCATCACCAGGTTTGACGTTGGGTTGGATTTATCAGGCGCCTTAGCTTTGGCTAAGTTAGCCTTGTAGGCTTCTAGCTCAATGCATGATGTTCCATTTCTGAGACAACTAGTCTTTTGAGACTTAACTGCCTAGTTAGGAACCCTCTGAAAACTTGGCACTGGTCTGTTGTATGTGACCCATTCATATGCCATCTGCACATATCTTCCAATCCCTCTTCATTGGCTATCTTTGGCATAACCAAGATTCCTTCATCAAGCAATCTGTTGAAGAGTTGGTTGCCTATTTCGGTAACTTGAGATGCCTGCAAGGTAACAGTAAAAACGTCATTAGTCTCTACCATACCACAGAATAGTCCAAATGGTTCGTCCATTCCAACTAAATTAACATCTTCATCATCAGGAAACATGATATTTTTCTTATCAATTTCATCCTGGATTTTGTTTCTAAAGACAATACATTCAAAAGTATCATGGGTTACTGCATCATGCCATTTACAGTATTTTTTACCCTTAACCTCTTCAGTAGTTCTTACTTTATGTCTCCCTACCAATTTTATCTTTTTGTTAGATAATAACCAGTCAAAGATAGAAATTAGCTTTCTTAGCATCAAAAGTATATTTCCTCTTTTGTTCAGATTTCATATCTTTTGACGCTAGGAATTCTTTCTTCTCGAAAGGAGAACATTTAAAGGGTGCTCCATGAATAATTTCTGCCATGTCTACTTCTTGTGCAGTTTCAAAGTAGAAGGGCTCGTCATTCTGAGCAAAAAAGTTTTGGTGTCTTGCTGCACTTTCAGCTTGTAGGTTCATTTCATACCTCACAGCCAATTCTGCTAATTCAATAAAATCGCCAAAGGCATGACCATCAAACCTTTTCCTGAATTAACATTTCCTCTTGAGCCATTTGTACAAATTCTTTTTCAGGGATGCTAACATGACACCTGATCTTGGCCATTTTGAATCTAGATAGGTAATTTTCTATAGACTCTCCTAACTTTTGTTGGATTTTGACCAGATCACTTAAAGTCACTCCTGGTTCAGTGCGTGCAAAATGATTTGTAAATTGCACTTGCATGTCTTGCCATGAGTGAATGGAATTCGGTGGTAAATTAGTGTACCACCAAAAAGCAGTCTCAGTAAGAGACATGGAAAACATTCTAAGTTTTAAGAAATCATTGTCAGCTGCTTTCCTACACTGACAATTGAACCTAACTAAATGTTCTTCAGCGAAAACTCTATCATTTCTGGAGAACAAGGTAAAGTCAGGTATCTTAAACGTTCTAGGAAATGGATAATTCGCTCTATCAATCCATTCAGGGTAAGGTTTTTGACCTATTTACCTCTGATTTTTCCTAGAATTATCCCCTACTAGTCTTTGGACTAGTGCCTCAACTTGTGCTGCCAATGGATCCAGGTGCATTCCTGGATAGCCCATATTCTCATTCCCCATGTTTCCTGTTTGGTCATATGCAGGATTAGAGTTAGGATTGAAGGGTTGATTTTGATAACCTCCCATAGGGATCTCCTAGTGTTGCATAAAAGCAGGATTGGCTACACCTTGCGCCATTTGCGGTGGGAATGGGTGTCCATTTGTGGGCATCCTCTGCTGATAAGCACCAGTTGCTTGGGCAAATGGAGCTTGGGGTTGATTATAACCCGGAATATTCCCATAATGAGGCGTACCAGCCATAGTTGGTTGGTTATGAGGCATGTAAACATAAGGTAAAGAAGGACTCCCAGCCATATTTGGTTGGTTATGAGGCGCATATGCATGCGGGGTACTATTGTTATTTGTAACAAAAGTATCTTGCCTTTGTCCTCCTCGCGATGGTCCATATTGGTGTGTGTTGTCACCAACTTGTCCACCACCCATGGAAAACGAAGGTTGGTGATATCCCCGACGCTCGGTGCCGGCTGGCTCCACGTCCGCTGCCATTCCATCACTTCTCCTAAGGTTTTCATGATTGCCCTCTCCATGACTCAAGGGTATTGCCCTTGTTTGATGCTCATGGGAGGAAGTTTGTGGATCGCCTGAAATAAGTATATCTCTAGTTTCAGGGTGGGAGAACTGTACCCTCGGAGGATACCCTAGTGGAGGAACATCTGGCTCTGTACCAGAATTTCCCCTTGCTCTATTCAACGGGGCCTCTTCTAAGGCCTTAACTAATTTCTCATTTAACTGATAGTGTTTTTCGACTAGTGGTTCTAGACGAGTAACTACTTCAGTGGCAAGAGATGTTGACATTTCCGAGAAAGTTGCACTCATAGTATCATTGAAATCTACAAGCATTCTATCAATCTGGCTAGAGTTAATTTCTCTATTCTCTTCACTTATCCTTTGTAGGATGTCCGTGAAGACTACGCGAACTCATGGGCTAGAGTCCTATAGTTGGAATCAAATTGTTGTCTCGACTCTCTCCGGCTTCTAACAAGAAATTCTTTACTATTTACGTGAACTTCCCATACATTTGTTGTATAAGTCCACAACCGAGTACTACTCGGAGATGAGCCTTCCCTTTGTGGGGTCTCTCCATTTGACTCTTCATGACCTTGGTGAATTGGTTCACCATTATTACCATGCACCCTATTTTCTAGAGTAGTTGAAGAACTCGTTTCCATGTTTTGGAAACTTGTTTCCTCCTGAGTAACTTCCTTATTCTTTTTAGAACGTGTATCCGGCATTTTCGTATAAACAAGCTTTTTTTACGGTTAGTTTTTCGAAAGTACGAAGAAGAAAGTTCACAATTTGATTATGAATCTTCTCCTCCCACTGTGGTCGCCAAAAAACTTGTTGGTGCAAAATCAGTTGGTTGACTTTGCAAACAAGTCACTGCACACCCATTAGTTTGATACTGAATGTCTTGGGAGACTTAGCCCCTGGGGGTTACCGGTTTTAATTAGATAAAACCTTGCTAACGTACTTTGTTGCAATTTAATTTAGAATTAAACTACAACGCCTAATAAATTCAGGTGAAACGCAATAAATAGAGCAAACAATAATTAATTTATTAATTAAAGCACAACATTCCCATACATGCCACAAACTTTAAGAAAGAATTTTACAACACATAGGGGGATAAGCCAGGTTGGACAACTAAAGGGAAGACACGAAGGAGGTTACCTCCATGGTTCCTTGCTTCAATCGGAGAATTACGTAACTCGTCGCGGAACATGTTCTACGTCTAAGGAACTAAACTATAACCCCAGAAGGGGGTTGGCTAGGCTAAGGCTAGGCTACGCTAAGAAGAGAGTAAATGCAAGTTGTTGTATGTTTGTGTGTTTTTTGCTTGATGATCGTTCTTCTATTTATAGAGAAGCATGATGTGTAACTTCCGTGCTTGCTTGGAGGGAAAACATTTGAATCATCTTTGATTCAAATCTCAACCGATCTTACGGGCGGAATAACCGTAGCCTTGCACGTTCTTCCTTATGTGGATCCGTCTAATGATTGCTCTTTAACCACCTGAACGCTTATCATTCTTGACTTTCATCTCCTGATGGTCTTGACAATCTTCTCCTATTGACTTTGACTTGTGTTGACTTTGTCCACTGGGCTTCATGCTCTTGTTGGGCCTTCATGTTAAGACGAAATTAAACCTTTTGAGGTCTAATACAATGTATCATAATAAATGCTACTGGACATTTAAAAATAGTAGTAACAGTATTGAGCTAGATATATCATATATCAGTTATCACACACCTCCCTAATTTCCCTACATAATAAGCAATATACAAGATTTGCACCTTTTACCAAGCATAATACAAGTATGGAAATACAATATTCTATTACTTGTGTGCTAAATTAGTTTTAGAAGACTTAATTGCCCGTCTCTTATTTCTCATTACAGCAAAAAGGCAACTCAACAACATGGCAGTCTATGTGCTCATTTGGTTGTATGTACGAAATTTTTTTTGGAGTTCCATTTTCGAAGAAGTTGGAAAAGTTATTTGATGGATCATGGAAAAGAACTTCCTCCATCTTGTCGGAGGTAAATCTGTTTAGAAAGCGCAACTACCTACCACCTAAAAAAAAGTACAGTGGTATATATTTTTACTTCCCATGTATTTTATGTCAGTCAAACAATCTCTATAGATTCTATAGTTCAATTAATATTTACTTTTTGTAATTCTGTGACTTTGTTAATAGTTGGTTGGCGGTGTTTGCGACGGCTCCGCCTATTGGTAGTCCTTATTTTTCTTTTCTTTTCCTGTTTTTATTTTCTGTTTTTTAGTTAGTTCTTGTTTTTTAGTTTGTTAGATTAGTGGTTAGTTTGTTGTGGCCTCAAGTAATTGCGGTTCTCTTGAGAAGAGTTGGGAGCTTATTCATTTTCAGTTGTGTTTGTCTTGCCCCCCGTGAAGGGTTTCAAGAAGTTGTCTTCAGTTGGGCCTGGGGAGATGGTGTGTTGCCGCGGCGGAGCATCTACTCGTGTTTCTTTGTGCTCTAATTTCTTCTATATTTTTTATACTTGAAGCTTGTTGTAACCATCCTTATGGGTGCTTTAGGTGGTGTCTCTTGTGTAGACACCTCCTAGTTTTCTTTGCCTGATAAAAAAAATCAACAAAAGGAAGTGGACTTTCTATGAAATTCATCAAATTATGTGTATGCTAATACTAAACTTCCAAGCAAACACAAATCAACAAAGTTAAACCAAGATCCCAGATTTGATAAAAAAATCTACATAAATCGTAAGAGAATAAACAAAATAAATAAACATGTCAGAAAAGAAGACCCATCAACCAAAAATCCAAGAACTCCAACAATAGAAATTTTATGGCTATTAGGAAATTTATAGATGTGACGCTATTTACCACCCGTATTTTATTTAAAACCGTCCATATTTTTTTCTTTAAGTACCAACCTTACCTCCCCTTCAGGTTTTCACCGTACCATGCATCCCCATTCACTCCTTTCCCCTTTCACCTTTTACCATTCACCCCTTTCACCTTTTACCATTCACCCTTTCACCTTTCTCCACTACCACCACCACCAAAGCACCTTCTCCGGAGCATGTTGCATGTTAAAATTGATCACTAAATCTAAAATGTCAAAATCTTTTAGGTGTATAAGCTAGCTAGTTTTTGGGTGATTATGTAGATTATTTTGGGTGATTATGTAGATTATATATAATCAACTATTTTATAATGATACGATCTGGGTTGTACGACTCAATGATATCCCAATAGTGTATGCAACTGACACACGTTGTCCTTGGAACCATGGTAGCCGGATCATCCCCATATGCCATCCAAATGACATAAAAATACGACAAAGATAATAACGCAATTAGTTTAAACTAACTAATCATATAAACAAGAGTATCTGGTGTATTAGAGCAGATAACTAGGATATGTAGAGCATATCTATGGGAAGGTAAAGTTTATTCTTCTAAACCTCCTCCTGTGCCCTGGCATGATGTGTGTTATGCTAAAAATAGGGGAGGGTTAGGAATCAGGGAGTGTCTTAGCTGGAATGTTGCAGCTATAGGCAAGTATGTATGGCAAATTTCCAACAAGGCTGATTTGCTGTGGATTAAATGGGTCCACTCAGTGTACATTAAGGACACTGAATGGTGGGAGTACAAAGCTCCTGTGAATGCTAGCTGGTGTCGGAAGAATATCTGCAAGGTAAAAGACATGATGAGGCAATCCTACACTGGAAATAAATGGCTTAACACTGATGTTAAATACACTATCAAGGCTGGGTATAACTGGATTCATCAAGATGGAGAAAAGATTAATTGGCATAACTGGGTCTAGAGCTCATATAATGTACCCAAACATTCATTTATATCTTGGCTAACTGCCCAAGGTAAATTGAGGACTAGAGCTAAGTTAGCTGCTGTTGGAATTTGCAGGGACAGCAGTTGTGCTCTCTGCAGTTATGGAAATGAGGACTGTCATGACCTCTTTATTCGTTGTCCTTTTAGCAAGGCTGTTTGTGGTAGCCTTATGAATTGGCTTGGCATCAGATAGCAGTTGATGAAAGTGTGTTTACTACATGGAAGAAATGGGGTAGGAAATTTAGGAGTAAAAGAAGACAAAAAGTTTGTTATGCTACATTGGCTGCTGTTGTTTACTATGTGTGGAAAGTTAGAAATTGTGCTGTGTGGGAATTTAAAGTCCCACATCCAAATGTTGTTGTTAAATGTATTCAGCAGATTATGTGTAATAGAGTTAGAAGCTTGATGAACGAGAAGTGGTATAGGGAAGATATAGACTAGTTTGATCAGCTAGTGCTTGATTGTAGATAAGATGTTGGAGTTGTTTTTTTTGTAAGGTTTCTGTTGTCTGGTTGTGGTGTTAGTGTTGTTTTGCTTCTTTGAAACTTAGGTTGTAATGGTTGTTTGGTGGTGCTCTCTTGTTTTTGGTAATAATATTCTTACATTTTACCAAAAAAAAAAACAAGAGTATTTAGTAAATAATTTTCTTACCTCAGATGCTTGAAGTTTATCCAAGCATTTGCGTATCGAATCAAGTCGTATGGTATCCTTACTCTCGATGTGATGATCCCACTTTCTAGCTCGGGGATCATAAGGACCGGATGCTAAACCATCTCCGTGAGGCCGAAAACAAGGGAAGTGCTCGTATGTAACACTTTAAAATCGTGAGACAACTAGCAGTCTGATGGCACTCGGACCTAGTCGCTATCCCTAGCTGACGATACAAATCCGCCAATGTTGCAGTGCCCATGAGTACCTAGACACTAAAGCAAGGTCATCCACCTCAACAATGTTCATCAGTAAGATCCAGGTATCGCTCTTATCAACAAACAGTTACACCCAAGTGTGAGGACCAGATATGCGTGAAGAGTTGCGTCAGGACTTAGGAGCACGAGACATCGACATGAATCTATCCAATACACCAAACATCATGCAACATGATCGCCATCTCTCCGAAAGGCATGTGGAATGTATCTCATTATCTCAATCCTCCTTGTTCTCGGAATCCCAACCCAGATTGTGATGATCATCCTCACGAATAGGAGGTGGCACAACACGTGCCCGGTTTGCTCGACAACTCGATGTTCCTCCCTCGCCCTTCTAGTAGATGCATCGACACCACGAGTTCAAGTATGTCGTGGCCGAGATCCCTCAAAACCTACACTCTCGTTGCCCAAAGCCCTCGATTGAGCCTAATTATCAATTATATCGATCAATTAGTGATTTTTTAAAATTAATTGGAAAACAATTCCAACTATTCAATATCTATACATGTCCTCGTTATTATCATCTAATAACTACTAATTATAACTCATTAAATTAAATTAAATTAATAAGTATTAAAAATCACTAATCATTACTAATAAACACTAATCACTTAATTATTGCCATAATAATTAATCATTTATTTATAAAAAAAATTGTCACTATTACCATGAAATAATCACTTACTATTACAAATTAACATGCAATATTAGTTTCCTCCATCACCAAATATTGCTATTATCACTATTAACATACAAACTAACTATTACCAATTTATCACGAATTAACATGCAATATTACTCGTAATTTTTTGCTAATATTACTCGTAATTATTCACTATTATTCGCTATCATCACTAATATTACTCCCTCCGTTTTCGAAAGTTCTTCCTACTTTGACCGATTTCCTCTCACAAAAAGATTCCAAATAGGAACAACAAAAGGAAACTATGAGAGAAAAACAATTTACTAAAAACCAAAACAAAACATTGAACCCATGGAACCGAAGGTTCTTTTTTTTCCTTTATCGAGGAAATGAATCAAATTTTCATTGAAGCTTCTTGGTGACTTAAGGGAGTCTTGGGTGAGGACTGAGGAGTGAAGTGAATATGATATGGGAGGAGTATAAGTAGGGGTAGATAGGGAAAAAAGGAAAATTAAATATGGACAGTATAAGTAAATACGGGCCGTATATAAAAACACCCTTTTATAATTGGAGTCTTGGCAATCTGCTCATACGATCTTGGAATTTAACATCTGATAACATAGGACATTACCTAATCAATTATGACGTACGATTGAATTGTGGAAGTTAATAGATTTTACTCTTCAAAATAGAAAAGGAAAAACTATAATAATAAAAGGTTCACAAATTATTAAAATATGGAGTTTAATTTTAACATAAAATTAGACAAACACATGCCTACATTATCTAAACAAGCCCATTTCATCTTACTCTAACCCAACACTATCTCTAGACATCTCGCAACAATCTAGTCGTCCCTTCTCTTCTCTTTCCTTGGTTTTCCTTTGAATCTCGAACTACAACACACAATTTTTAAAAATAATGGTTAGTCTTACTAAATAGATTAAACTACTCACTAAATAAATTAAACTATTTCACTAGATGAATTAAAGAATGTGATTATTGAATGGATTAAAGTGGTCACTGAATAGATTAAAGTGGTCACTGAATATATTAAACTAGTTACTATATTAAAAGAGGTGGTCGATTCTCTTCTTAATATTGGGTTTGGACTAATAACAAATTTTAAATTAAAATTAGGCAGTCTCTTACGAGACCAACTGAAAAAGGTATGTAAATTACATGGCTAATAAACTAGCAATAATCAATTACGTTATTACGGAGGGACGGAGTATACAAATATTTGCTAGGTGTACGGGGTATATTGTTATCTTCAGAAGTAGTATTTGGTAGAAGTTACTTTAGCTATAGTTTAAAACGGCAAAGCAAAGGACATGCTTTATATGGAAAAAGCTTATAGCGTAGATAAGAGGCCTTTAATCATTTAGTCGGTTGACCATTTACTATATGCGTATTGAAAAATGTTAAACATATCCATGGATAATGGGACACACATGCAATCTTTGATTGATTACAAACCTAGTCACCTGAATACATCATACATCCATACGACCATATCATATCTTGACGCACACCAATATGAATGAGAATCTCCCCACCCTATTCATCTAATAGTAAGAGTTTCACTTGATAATTTTTTGATAGAGAATATCCCAAGCCCGAGTACTCTTATTAATGTGTTAACTTGTGATCTAATGTTCTATAGGAACCCAATCTAACGTGTTAACTTGCGATAGTCACATAGCTAAACATATGTCATAGTTTTCACTAAGACCCGATTCTATGATTCTATCATTTTTAATTTATAAACAACAACCAAAAAAATGAATAGATTAAGATCAATTATTAGCACAGATTGCTATAGCTTATAGGCCTTATCGACACAAGTAGAGGTGACCATTGGGCGTTCCTAATCGGGCTCCGACCCGCAAGAAGATCGGTCATGCCGGTTGCCGGATCGGATGACCAGGGCTCGAATCGGCTCCGGAACCGCACAACCAAACGGGTTCTCGTAGGCCAAATTGATGGGTGATCAAATCGGCACGACCCTAGCCTTGAACCGGACCATAAATCGTACTAAACCATGAACTGGCCCGTTAAATCGGTCGAGAAAATGCATAAAAATTCTTCATGCTCGGCTCATTTATAAAAAAACACTAGTGTATATGGACGGTATCGAAAATTATTTATTGTAAATACTAGTGCATATGCAATTAAAATTTAAAAATCAAAACACATTTTCATTTACGCAAAAAAAAAAATACTGAATCGGTGGGCCAAATTTGAAGCGGCCCGAATCCTGAACTGGACTGAACAGGGACGAACCGGTTCAGGTTTGAGAAAACCCAACCCTGATCCTAAACGGGACCGGTCAGCTAACCAGTCTAGTTCAGATTCATGCCGGGCTAAACCGGCTTGAAACCGGCCCATGGCCATGTCTAGACACAATGCTAACATCAAATACACTAAAATAGAAAAAGGATATAACCTTGCAGTCTTACTCTTTCCACTACTTGATATAAATAGTGGCCTATTGCGAAATATAATCATAGACCGTACTCTATTAGGAAAGGTATTGAATTTTTTGGTAATCCTATAAGAATAATACCCCGTCTATTTCACAACAAGTTTATAATTTATTTTAGAACAAAAAATAAGAAAGATGATAAAAATACAAAGAAAAAGTAAATAAAAATTAGAAGAGAGTAAGTGATAACGCAAAATGAGGGCACATATATAAGTCATACGATTAAATACCGATAACAAAAAGGATCATATATGTTTAGTTTAAATAAATAAAAGAATATTAATAAATGTTAAATACATAAAAGTAGGTTAATAATGGTTAAATACATACACTAATACACAATGATAAAAATGGAAAAGAAAACAGATAAGAATTTTAGTGGATAAATCAAGAAATAAAAAAAAGGCTAATTGGCTGGCAGCTTAGCACAATGTAGAAAGTTTGATATTATCATAGATGGAAGATGATAGAGTGAAAGCTTGATTTAACTATTAACCCAAATATAGAAAATAAAAGCTTGATGTTTCTTTTGAATAGAGTAATTAAACAATAATTTTCTGGTCCAATAAAAATAAGCTAAGCAGATGAGAGAATGAGAGAGAGGTCAAGTCAAGCCATAATAACCAAACGGTCTAACCAGAAAAAACTAACCAACCCTCTTCACTTTCACACGGCCAAACTGCACGTGCAGGACACTGCGGCGGGCTTTGGCGCTTTTTTAGTACTGATTTCACACATTACGGCTACTGTATACACTTGTGTGTTCAGTCCTATTCCTGACTTCTGACTAGCTACTATAGTATCCAAAATGGGTTTAGTAAAAGTACTCCTAATATATTCCACAATAGCAGTTAGTGCCTCTCAGCTTGTCGCTAATTATTAGTTTCTCATTGTGTAACACTTAGAAGTAATGTCAAGGTCTAATTTTATAAACTTTGACATAAATTCTCACAATTATATGGGATAAAATTAAACTATGAGACATATCTTGTTATATTCGTCTCAATGTGTAATTTTTAATATCAAATTTTCATATCTTTTTAATGGTACATAATTGAAGATATTAATGATTAAAGTTGTGCATTAGAGACAGAAAATTTAGAAGTGTTACTAGAATTATAAGAAAAAAGTATTCCACTAAAAAGTGAGATGATACTAACTTGATAGTAAATTCTACACTTCATAAGTATTTAGATATGTTAGATATTCCATTGCCAAAAGAATGAATATTTTAGGACCCCGTCTGCCGTCTGGTATTGTTTACAATTAGGGATGGGCATGGGTCCAGGACCCGACCCGGACCCTGTTGGACCTGACCCTAATTTAAGGGTCTGGGTCCAAGTTTTTCAGACCCTAAGGGTCCGGTCCGGTCCGGGGTCCAAGTTAATTTTTTAGGGTCCGGGTCTGGGTCTTGATTTGTTAGGGCCAGGACCCGACCTGCACCTCTACCCTTAGACCCTAAACTTATTTAATATATAAATTTGAATTTTTTTAAAAAAAAAAAACTGATTTCTACACTTTGACTAAAACCTAAATAAAACACTAAAACACCATTTGGGCCTACTGCCCTTCACTTTGAAAACCTAACTGTCATAAACTCATTATTCACCGCCGTTTTTGTGAGAGTCTAAGAGACTCACCACTCCAGTCTCTACACTTCTACAACGACGAACTTCCCGGAGACGCCTCACGAGTCACGCCTGATTTCTTCATTTCATCGTTTCATCGGTTCATTGCCTGATTTCTTCGTTTCATTTTTTACAGTTTCGTTTTTCGTATCTTTCATCGCCTCACGAGTCGGAGTCACGCACTCACGCCAAGTATTTTATTTCTTTGTTTCGAATTTTCTGGGTAATTTATGGGTATTTTTTTCTGGGTATTTTTTTTCTGGGTATTTTTTGGCAAAATAAAGAATTTTAGGCTTGGACCCTCTAGACCCTCCAGACCCTAAGGGTCTGGGTCAGGGTCCAATTTTTCCAGACCCTTAGGGTCCGGGTCCGGGTCTGGGTCTGTAAAAAAATTTAGGGTCCGGGTCTAGGGTCCGGGTGGACCCGACCCAGACCCGACCCTTGCCCATCCCTATTTACAATCTTTTAGTTTTCCTTTGTTTTTTGAATTACTTTAGTTTTCAACCTTGGCATGACAAAGGATTCGACAAAAGAATTACTCACTTAGCTACGGTTGTTTTTGGTAAACAAAGGATTCGACAAATTAGAGGTTCTGAGCCATTTTAAACGATTGACTAATTACATCCTGTAATGTTTATGTTTGGTGAACAGGAGGATTGAAAGAGTAGTTTGGACAAAAAGAAAATTTAGAACAGTTGGTGAGTGAGCTTTTCAGCGAGAGACAATTGAGCATGTTGCAGTAAATCACAAGTATGTTAAAATACAATAAATAATAAACTTCAGTTCCACTAATTATCGAACTCGACAATAAATAGCTATCAATTGAGAATTTATCAAACATTATTATACAACAACAAAAATAATAGTAATAAAAATAATAATCCTATTTTTTTTATTATTCTCATTATTATTGTTATTATAATTATTTCTTGGAAATTGTTGGAACTTATTTGAACTTATCTAAAATTCTCAACTTATTTTCTCTTAAGTAAGTCAAAATAATTTAAACAAAATGCTACCTTAATAATAGAAGTAGTAGCTAAATAAAGTTTAGTAGGGATGAGATAGGGCATAATCAAATTAGTGCAAAAGCTGGAGCAAATAGGAAAGTAGTATTTGTGTTTTTGCATGCTTTTGGCTTTTGGTGTCTTTGTCCAACCAAATGTCCCATGAATCCCAAAAGCAATCTACCCAAATATACTAAAAGCAAAAAAAGCAAACAGTGGCTACTACTCTTTCCATATAAGGAGACAAACCACCCCACAATATTTCTCCATTCTATACTCATATTTCACATCCACTAACAAAAGCAGAGAAAGCAGAGATATTCACTTGCTCTGCATTCTACTCCTTCACCTGATTAACTCTAACTAATTGCAAAAATGGAGCAATGCAGCCCTTTTGGCTGGATTTACTACAATGAAGATGATGTAACTAAATCCCATCTCTTTTTTTGGTGTTTTCTTGTCAATTCAATTGCTTTTTACTGATTTTTCTTGCTTACCCATTTTTAGTACTACTTGAAAATTTACCCAAAATTTACTTGAATTGTTTAGCAGGGAATGATGGGTGAGATGAGGCAGTACATATTGCAATCAAGAATGGAGTTGGAAGCCACAGTATTAGCTGCTCAAGAAGAAATTATGAAAAAAGAAGAGGAATTAATCCACATGAAAGATCTCTTGATGATGACATTTAAGGAAAGAGATGAAGCTCAATCTAAACTTCAGAAACTAATGTTGGAAAAGCTGCTCCTCCAACAGCAACTGCAGCAACAGCGACAACCGTTGCTGCAGCCACTTCAAGAAAGTCAACAACAACAACAACCCCAACAACAGCGGCAGCAAAAAGCTGCCGCTGCAGTTTCTTTGTCTAACACTAACACAACAACTAACTGTTTTTCCTCATCATCATCTGAATGTGAGGAAAGCAGTATAATCTCTTCTCCCCAAGGTGGGGTTACTAACTCCCCTACCTTGCAACAACTACCAGCATTGCCACCACAGATTGCAGCAAAATTAGCAAGCAATCGCCGCCCATTGCCGGAGAAAGGGAAGCTCTTGAAGGCGGTGATGGAAGCGGGGCCGCTTCTACAAACACTCCTTCTAGCAGGCCCACTTCCACAATGGCAACACCCACCGCCTCGGCTTGACTCCATTGAAATTCCACCTGTGACCATTACTACTTCTAATTCTCCTAGGAAGAGGGGGTTAGATAATTTTGATTGTTCAATGATTTCATCTCCTAAGTACCAAAGGGTTGTTTAGTAGTTAGTATTGACTTTACTACTATTAGTAGTTAGATAGTAGTACTATATAGTGATGCTTGTCAAAGTTTGATGTTAGTTTTAGCAAAAAAAAATCCATCCTTTTTTTTTTCATACTAGTTAACATGTAAAGAGACACTAGTGTTGAAATGGATGGTTACCCTTTACCTTACCATCCTATCATTTAGTTGGGTTGGTTTAGGTGCTTGTAAAATATAGTTTGTCTTAGGAAAAATTAGGAGAAACATGTCCTAACTTCTCCCTTGAAAGGGAAAGAAAGGGAGAGAGAGAAAAAAAAATGATACAAAATATCACCAAAGTCTTAAAACTACCTATATTGTATGGTGGTGATGACTTTTACCTTCTTTTTTTTATTTTTATTTTTCTGATTTTGGTACTGTAATGTAATGTGCTTGATTCTCCCATTCAAAGGAGATATGGGATGGGTCCAACTTGGATTTATGAACAAGATATGGCTTTTGGCTTTTTTCCTAATTCTAATCTTATGTATATGTTTTTATGTATGTTATTATGTCAAACAAATGGTGATGTACATCATGATTTGAGGGTTGCAATGAGCAGAATCAGCAAAAAAGATTTTCATCTAATTTACTTCATACTAATGCTGTTGCTTTTCATTTGCCATTTGGTCTTTGCTTTTTTATGCATGCAATGATGCTTTTTCAAAGTAAACAAAAAATAGAATATTTAAGACTGACCAACAATAATCATGGATATATTCCTCCAACACCCTGGTGATCACTTTAAGCTAAGCTAGTCATGCATGAAGCATAACTACCATACCATCTCATGTTGGGTGTCTGCCATTACAGATGCATCTTATTAGTCCCCTCTTATTATGCATGTAAGAATAAGCATGCTAAACCACCAATGATTTTACATGTTTACTCATGTCAAAGTGTGCAAATGCAGGATATTCTTGTCTGACTTCAAAATAATATGAGAAAAAATAATTATTGTTTCAATTGTCTCCCATTTCCTAAGAACTTAATTCATTAGCCCCACTAAACCACCTCCAATGTTTTTAAGCTTAACTTGTAAACCAAGTATCAAGTGTTGTAAAATACTTTCGAACTATGCCACCACTATCACAGACTCACAGTATTACTATCCTCCTCCTCTGCTCAATGCTCAAATTTATGTGATTAATGGCATGTCAATTATATTGTTGGAAACATTAAAAAATAACCCTATCCATGTTGCTTGAATTCATGTACTAATTAATGTTGTGTTGGACAAGAATACGTGCCAACGTATAAGACTATGTGTGTTAAGGAATTGCTTAAGGATATAGTCCAAAATAATGTGTTGAAGTATTTGTACTCATATTAGGTTGTCGAAGATCTAACTCAATAACTAGAGATGAAATTAAAGTATTCAAATAGGATAGTGAAGGACAATTGTTTTCATTTCTTGAATAACCTCTTGTAACTTTTAGTTCAAAAAATTAAAAAATAAGGTATTCGAATATTTCAAACACGGAGATACATTAGACTCACTAACATAAGAGTTTCCAGGTACCAGGTATGTCTTGAACAAGGAGCCCAACCCCAACTCAATAGAAGTCCGGACTCTTAAGAGTCGGTATAAGACGGTAAAGAATACCCACCCACCCCCCAAAGAGCCCTAAATAGATTATCGGATTATTACAATTAACCTTAAAGATAATAAAAAACAGATGCCACTAAACTAAAAGAAACTTCGATGTTAAAAAAAAAAAACAAAAAGAAACTTGAAGCCAACATAAAAGTAGCATCAGCTTGCAACATGTTATACTTTAGAACTACGCCTCACAAAGGAATTATATCAAAACATATTACTAATAGTTGTGAAGTTCATCAGTAAGCTACTTTTGAAGTACTTGATGCATTCGACGCAATTTGCCTTGAAGTTTAGAACACACTCCTAAGATATTAAGATAATCATGTTTTTTCAAGCATAAGCAGGCCTTACTTATTTGTAATAACTAAAAGGAAATTATATCGTATTAGTACTATATATTATCTCAGTAGATATTATTGGATGCGTATATTTGTGGTCCAATAATCATCCACTAAAAAAATAATCAACCACTAAAATTTTAAGTAACCACTAAAAATCTAGTGATCAACAAAAAGGAATAAAAAAAAAAAGAGAGTGTCATTGTCATACACTCATACTCCAACAAGCCCCACGGATTGAAATTATCTAATTTAAAGTTTTAAACCAAACGTGTATGGTAATTTCGCGCCAAATTTCTGCCATATCTTTATTCTATGAAAAATGACGTAGGGTTGTAAAAAAATGATAATAATGATTGATTATGTAGAAACGAGAGAGACCCCATTGTAGATGAAAATCTTTTAAAGGGGGGAGTTGCTTTCGTTGAACGGTGTGGCATATATGATGATGCGGTGCACATGCAAAAGAGAAAAAAACAGTTCCACCTAAAACTTCCAAAATGTCCCACAAACAAAGTGCAGGATTTATTGACCCATTTGGCGGACTAGCCAAAGAGATTTTTCTACCCGCGCCCTAGGAAGTGAGTGCGACTACTACGACTCTGTTTTTTTTGGACGAAATTGAATTGAATTGAAATGAACTGAACTGAATTAGTCTGAATTGAACTGAACTGGACTGAAATGAAACGAACTGAACTGAACTGAAATGAATGAAAACTGTGAGAAGAAACTAACTGAACTAAAATGAAGTGAGGTGAACCGAACTGAATTGAATTTTTATTAATTCAGTCCAAAAGAACAGAGCCGTACTACACAAATCCTTATATAGTTATATGTTGTGTTAGCAATCTAATGCTATTTAAGAGGACCTAAAGTTTGTTAACCAATTTCACCAACAATAAAAGTAAAGTTCAAAAACTTTAAATAAGAACAGAAACAATAAAAGAGATAACACAATGATTAACATGGTTTGGTCAATCTTGACCTACATCCACCAAAATTAGAACCTTGGTGCTTTCTTATAGCCTCTTTAATGGAGAAATTACAATGGAGAAGAAGAAAGAGGAGGAGAGAAAGAGTTCTTTTTAGGGGCTAATATGAATCTTCGGGTTATAAAATGACTTTAGAAAGCCTTATATATGACTCCCTAAAGTTTACAAAGAAACCCAAACAAACTAGATTAAAACCGGATGAAAATTAAAAACATCACACAAACACGAGCAAACAAAGCGCACTCCTCCGTCGGGTGCCAAACCGTCCGCCCGGGGCCAAATACCCGCTTGCCCTGGGGAGAAATGATGAAACTTATTGCCTTCTCAAGTCAGTCTCTCAGAGGTTGGGGGCCCAAGGCTTGTACGCCCGGGCTCATAGATACGCGAAATTATATGCCTCACACGGGTTTATAACTTGCCCGCCCGAACAGATAGGCCTTCAAAACATTTTTCTTCTTCTTTCTTCTTCTTCTCGGGAAATCCAAGGCACAATATTACATGTTGTGACTAGGGGTCGGGTAATGGATGGATCGGAGATGGGTCGAGTGGACCTCAATCCGCCCCATCACCCGCGACCCAAATCTCCATCCACATCATCCATCACCCGCCAACAATTCCACCCATATCCACTCCACCCATCAACCGCGGGTGGAGCGGGTGCGAAGTGGGTGATACTAAAAAAAAACTTTTTGTAGATTTACCAATTTTGAAAAAAGGATTTTTTGTCCATAACTAACTTACTTACACTCTTTTTTGCGAGAAACTACCTTATTTACAAAATGTATATGTATATATATGTATATATATATATATATATATATATATATATATATATATGTATATGTATAGGTATATATATATCGTATAGGTATATATATATATATATATATATATATATATATATATATATATATATATATATATATATATATATATATATATTATATATATATATATATATATATATATATATATATATATATATATATATATATATATATATATATATATATATATACCTATACGTATATATATATACCTATACATATACATATATATATATATATATATATATATATATATATATATATATATATATATATATATATATATATATATATATATATATATCTTTTTTTTTTTTAAATAAGGTAAGGAGAAACCTGGACAAATCGTGGGGGAATAAAGGGATCCCAACTTGCCAAGGGTGAGAATCGATCCCGTGACCTCCTGGAACCGGGAGGGAAGCTCTAACCACTAGGCTATCCCTCACTCTCGTATATATATATATGTATATATATATATATATGTATATATATATATATATGTATATGTATATATATATATGTATATATATATATATATGTATATGTATATATATATATGTATATATATATATATGTATATGTATATATATATATGTATATATATATATATATGTATATGTATATATATATATGTATATATATATATATATATATGTATATGTATATATATATATGTATATATATATGTATATGTATATGTATATATGTATATGTATATGTATATGTATATGTATATGTATATGTATATATGTATATGTATATATATGTATATGTATATGTATATGTATATGTATATGTATATATATATATATATGTATATGTATATATATATATATGTGTGTGTGTGTGTGTGTGTGTGTGTGTGTGTGTATTTTCTTTTAGGACCCCCACTGGGAACCCCATGGTAAGTTGAAGGGCCCTGCCAAACCGTAACCTCTCGCACGTTAAATGGTAAGGGGAAACCCTCTCCCAAAGTGCCCTAGTGGGGATCGAACCCCCAACCTTGAGGTTGGATGGCTCTTTCCTTACCACTAGTCCAAGCTTAGCTTTTTTTTTCGCTAAGTAAGAAAGAAGTATATTAATCACCAAACCAAATACAACCTAAACATACCTTGGATGAGGCAAACCAACTAGGTTGGACCCCTCAAACCAAGGCATGAATACCAAGACAACTTAGTTACAAATCGGCATATTAACAAGTGAGCTCCCTTAACCAATTTCTATCTCCTCTAGTGACTTTTTAGGAAGGACACTATAAACTCTATCTATACAAACTCTCTCGTATTCTATTTACATGACTCGTAAACTCTATCCACTTTACCATTCCAAAGAGCATCATTCCTAGCTAGCCAAATCGATAGACAAAGGGCTCTCAACATTGGTGGAGTCGAACATTTCTTTGAAATCTGAGCTTCTACCTTGTTTTATAATCTGAATACTATTCACAACAGTATCACCAAAACAATCCATTTTCATCCATCTTGTTATCACAGCTATCACAGCCTTGCTGAAGGCACATTCAAAAAAATAAATGACAGTGATTTTCCTCACTAGAGCCACACAGTTTGCACATAGGATCTTCTGCAACTCCAATTTTGAACATCCTCTCAGTTGTGTGCAATCTCTCATGCATCACAAGCCAACATATAAATATGTGTTTTGGGGACAGTTAGCCTGTTCCACACAAAACATCTCCAACTTTACTGGGTGTATCTCCCACCAGATCTTGTAAAAGTATTGAATAAAATAATTCCAGTAAAGTGCACATTTGCTGTTCAGTTGTAACTGACTTCATTAACTCCTTCACCTCACAAAATTTCCTCCAATACCAGCTGCTATCCTGTGGAGGGACATATGACCACCAATTCTCATCATGGATGTACACAGCATTGATCCATCTAAGCCAAATACTATCTTTTTTTGCAGCCAAAACCCAAACATATCTCCCTAATGCAGCATTATTCCATTGCATGATCATCCTCACACCTAAACCACCAGACTCCTTAGGTGTACACACCTGATATGACATATTTATATTTAGTTTTTGGGTGCATTTAGGTTGCATTTTAGAGCATTTAGATTCATATTTAGGTTCATTATTGCATCATATTCTTAAGTTATGTTATTCTACTCCTATTCGGTATATTTTCTTGTTTTTGATGAATTTTAGGTAATGAGAACGTATTTGGAGTATAATTAGCTAAACTTGAGGATTAGGAGCACTTGGAAAGAAGCTACAATGCATATGGATCGTATGGATATGTCATAGTACGAGTTTGAGCGAAAACGAAGCGGAAAATCATTAGAAGAAATGTGAAAAAGGAGTCATGTTTATTCTTCTGATCATAACTTTTGATGTGCTTCTTATAATCGAGTAATTTCAGCATATTTGGAAACTAGACTTGAAGATCTTTCCAACGATAGGTGGCACGCTCCGAGGAGACTTCTAGTCAAGGAGTTATGCCTTTCGGAATATTGCGCTGTTTTTGGTGGAATCTGCCACGCGTACGCGCGGATCACTAATTCCGCCCAATTAATGATATTTCGACTTTCCTTAGTCTTGTAACTTACTTTCCTAGTCATAGGAGGTTACCTAGCATTAGATACATTAGGTTTTATCTCTTTTCTCTTCCTTCCTCTATCACGTTATTTTTTTAGTTTTAGTTTTTAGTTTCCTTCTCCCTTTTCTCTCTAGTTTTTCATGGCAAACCCTAGTTTCTCTTTTCTTCATTAATTCATGAGTTTATAATTTTCATCTCTTTTCTTTCATTGATTTCTTTGATCATGCTTTTCTTTGTAGATTTAAATTTCTTTATTTATTTCATGATTGAGTAGTTTATATTCTAGGGTTTGGGAATCCATGTTTATATGCTATGATTCTTGATTGATATTTATTAATGGTTTGATTAGTTATTGATATCTCTAATTGATTAGTATTTTTATTATTAATCTTGCAATCTGATCAATTGTCTGATTAAATATTGCTAATATCGAGTCATAGATCGAAAGATAGTACTCTTTAGAGGCTTACCTACAATTAGCAAATCTGATTATGTTGAGCGACCGTACTAGCATATGTTGGTTTGAGAGCGTTAAGGCCCGACCGTAGGATTAACATGTGCTCTATATATCTGATTAATTGAATCATTGATGATATTTTGATGCGCCGTTGCCGGGGAGACGGTATAGTTTTATTTAGTTTTTATTGTTGGTGAGACTAAACTGTATATAATTTTTTTCCCTTTTGTGAATATTTTTCTTTTTATAATTTTTTGTGTATCATGGATTCATGTTATTTTGATGACGGGGATAATTCTTTTGCTAGGCAACATAGTCATAATTCTTGGGATTCTCATGTTTACAATTTTGATACATTATATCAAAATGCTCCCAATTTTTGTATGAGTTCTCCCGGATTACCTCATATGTTCTATGAACCCCATGCACATGTTAGTAATTCTAGAGCAATTTTTTCTTTTCCTCGGTATGAGAATGAAGTGTTTTGGAAGTACTATCATAGGCTTGGAGATTTTATTGGTCCTAATCATGGAATTGAATTGTGGGATATGTGCTTAGTGATCTATGAGGGGTTAAATGAAGAGACTAGGATGATGGTTGAATCTATGTCCAATGGGGGATTTCTAGTCCAATCACCTGATTATTGTTGGGATTTAATTGTGTGGTTAGCTAGAGATACTTACGAGTGGGAGATGTCTTCATATGCTCTTTCACCCCAAACTTACATGGAACCACCCCCTTATTGTTCTAATTGTCAGCTACTTCTCATGATTTTTCTTCATGTGATGTGACATTATTAAATGGCTTTGACCCCTCTTCCCAATATGAATGTCAATCCGCTTCAAAATTCTAGCCCCAAACCTGTTTATTTATGATGATGATGAGGGTTGGATAATAAATGAGAGCTATTGGGATGATGAAAAGATGGAAAGAAAGACTAATGTGATGGATGTTTTGCAGGAGGAAGAAACTATGGTTGAAATTTCTTCTTTGCAGGAAAGTCAAGTTGAGCGTGAGATGATTTATGAGTCTTTATCAGTACCACATACTGTTTTTGAGTCTCATATTCCATTCTCTCAAAAACTTGACATTATTCCTTCTTCCCCTTTATTATATCCTCCATCGTTCCTTCTTTCTCCCCTTTTGAATGACTCTCATGATAATGTAAATAATGTACGCTTTGTTTCTTTTCCTTCTTTTGAGTCATGTAAAAAGACTAACGATTTTTCTTTTTCTTCTTCTTGTAAATATAATTTTTCCTTTGATTTTTCTTTTTGTAGTTTTCATAATTTTTTAGGACTAACCTTTTTCATTTTTCCTTTTTACACTTATATAATATGCTTTGAGATGTTTGCAGGAACATATGATAAGCTTCTTAGAGCATTAAACTGTTCGCTTTGGTGTGCTAATCTTAAACTGGCCATGCAAGACCTTAAATTTGCGCTTCTCGGGAGGCAACCCGAGCATTAACTTATTTTCTCTCTTCTTTTCTTTACTTTTTATTTTGATTTTTATCTATGTTTCATCCTTTTTGAGTGACTTTACTCACTTTGGTGTGTTATTGTTTGTTTAGGTAGAACGAGATATTCAAAAAAAAAAAAAAAGTTGTTTAAGAGTTGGTTGAAGACGCCCGACTCGGCGGATTTCGCCCCCACCGGCGCGCAAGCAATTTCGAGGATGAAGATTTTTACAAAAATTTGGCTAAGTAGTACTTACCCTGGGCCGATCGGCAAATCCGCCCGACCGGCGTAGGTTTTGGCCGACCGGGCCGTTTGTTACTTGACCTAGAGAGAGTTTAAAAAAAAAAAAAAAAAAGGAACCGCCTATTTCTTTGCTTCGTCTTCCTCAGCCCCCCTCGTTTCTTTCCTTCGATTCCTCACCCGTAGTGTTCTTCACTCCACCTTCGTTCCCCTCGCGACCCCCTCCTGGTCTGGGCAGCAGCCCCACGTCCCCTGAGATTTCTCTTCACCAATCACCAGCACAGACCACCGTAACATCTCTCCGCGCCACACCTGGCCCCCCACCGAACTCCTTCTCCCGTCGATCTTTCTTCAGTTCTTCGTTACTTCTTTCTTTCCTTTTTTGTTTTATTTCTTCTTTTTCTTTTATTTTTTTTTGATTTGTATTATTCTGATTTTTTTTCTTTTATTATTTATTTTCCCCAATGATCTTCTAATTCTCTTTTTCTTATTTTTTTTTCCCTCAATGTTGTCATAGGATTCTCTCAAGTAGGCATCAAATTGGTTCAAGTTCTCCTTCATGAAGCATTACGACAATATTTTTGAATATATTTGACTCTTCTCCCCAATTAATTGGGTAGTAAGTATCTTTTCTCACATATATTTGTTGTTAATGTTCGTCTCGAATTTTTGCTTGAATTTTTATTTTGTTGCTATCTTGTTGAGATTCTTTAGTACATATTGATTGGATTATTGGGATTTGTGTGTGGTTTTGGTGGTGCGTTGTGGCTCTTGGTGGGAGACTTTGTTGTTGGATGATTGTGGGGGTTGGTTTTGGTTTCTTCTTTGAATCGGGTTTCCGCAAGTGAGGACACCGCATTCTAGCTTGGGGGAGGAATATTCTATCTTTTATTGCTTTCTAGTGTAGATTTCATTGTTTTCATAGGATGTTGCACGGTTTGTACTGCTTATTAGGAGTGGGAGTTTACGTGTAACCAAAAAAATTGTACTACTTTCTTAGTTGCATTAGCATATTTCATCTCATTTTAGTTGCATCTATGGGACTACTGCTAACACTTTTTGAGAACCTTGTTGATATCTTACTACAATTCATAAGCGTCACTCATCTTGTTCATGATACTTTATAGCACGATTGTTTCGCAATTGATTGTTTGTGGTAAGATTGATTGATCTCTCTCTGGTTCGATTTAACTTTACTGTGCAGACACCTTAACCTCAGTGAGCTTTTGTGCCTATAAACTGACGTATCTTTGTCAGTTATGTTTTTTTCATGTGTGATTAGTTCCTTAGTTGTCGCATTCATCTTGATTTTGACTTGGTACTCTTTGATATTTGATAGTGCATACATTTTGATATGATTGAGGCATTCTATTTCATGATCTTAGCTCCAGAGTTATTCTTGTTTTCATATTATCCTTCCTCTAGCCCCGCTGAGCCTTTCTGACTATGTTTGATTGCTACCTACATTACAAGCCATTGGCCTCATTTAATATTTGTCCTAAGCCTAGCTTGGGGGAGCGAGTATTAGTTTTGGTTTGGTTTGTATTGAATTGAAATGCTCTATTTATGGTTTAGAAGGATGGAAAAGTATGTTTAGTGAGCTTTGAAATTGAATTGAAAGTTCGAAAAAAAAATGAAAAATGAAATGAAAAAGAAGTGAAAAAAAAAGTTGTGAATAAAGTAAAATAAAAAGGGTTATGATTGAATTTCTTGAGTGAAAAAGGTTGTTGATTATATTTGGAGATTGTTGGTTGTTGCACGGAGTTGTTGTGACCTTTCTTGGTCATGCTTTCAGTTATATGATGCTCCCCCTTCTTGGTTTTTCCACCACAATTCCCAAATTATTACATACCTTTAATCTCAGCCCCATTATATTACAACCCTTAAAAGTCCTCTTGATCATTGTGTATTGTATTGTTGAGTATTAAGTGAGTCAAAAAGTCAAAGTCAAAGAGTATTTGCTTCATTTGAGTCGACTTAATTAGGTTGAGTGTCATCATTTATGCCTTAAACACATGAGAGATTTGAGTGCACATAACTATAGTGAGGTCTGTCAGGTTTTGTTAAATCCAGCTTGGAAGAGATGGTATGTGGAATGATTGGAGAGTCGATTGCGATACATGACATGCTATGCGGCTTTGTTCGAGATTGTTTCGATACTTGGTTTGTGTAGTGATTATATCTCTTGTGTTTTCAGTTGAGTGTTTAGCCCTGTTGTAGTCCTATATTGTAGGTCGTCTTTCTTTTCCAATGTTTATGTCTTATTGCTTGGGGACAAGCAATGGTTTAGCTTGGGGGAGTTTGATATGACATATTTATATTTAGTTTTTGGGTGCATTTAGGTTGCATTTTAGAGCATTTAGATTCATATTTAGGTTCATTATTGCATCATATTCTTAAGTTATGTTATTCTACTCCTATTCGGTATATTTTCTTGTTTTTGATGAATTTCAGGTAATGAGAACGTATTTGGAGTATAATTAGCTAAACTTGAGGATTAGGAGCACTTGGAAAGAAGCTACAATGCATATGGATCGTATGGATATGTCATAGTACGAGTTTGAGCGAAAACGAAGCGGAAAATCATTAGAAGAAATGTGAAAAAGGAGTCATGTTTATTCTTCTGATCATAACTTTTGATGTGCTTCTTATAATCGAGTAATTTCAGCATATTTGGAAACTAGACTTGAAGATCTTTCCAACGATAGGTGACACGCTCCGAGGAGACTTCTAGTCAAGGAGTTATGCCTTTCGGAATATTGCGCTGTTTTTGGTGGAATCTGCCACGCGTACGCGCGGATCACTAATTCCGCCCAATTAATGATATTTCGACTTTCCTTAGTCTTGTAACTTACTTTCCTAGTCATAGGAGGTTACCTAGCATTAGATACATTAGGTTTTATCTCTTTTCTCTTCCTTCCTCTATCACGTTATTTTTTTAGTTTTAGTTTTTAGTTTCCTTCTCCCTTTTCTCTCTAGTTTTTCATGGCAAACCCTAGTTTCTCTTTTCTTCATTAATTCATGAGTTTATAATTTTCATCTCTTTTCTTTCATTGATTTCTTTGATCATGCTTTTCTTTGTAGATTTAAATTTCTTTATTTATTTCATGATTGAGTAGTTTATATTCTAGGGTTTGGGAATCCATGTTTATATGCTATGATTCTTGATTGATATTTATTAATGGTTTGATTAGTTATTGATATCTCTAATTGATTAGTGTTTTTATTGTTAATCTTGCAATCTGATCAATTGTCTGATTAAATATTGCTAATATCGAGTCATAGATCGAGAGATAGTACTCGTTAGAGGCTTACCTACAATTAGCAAATCTGATTATGTTGAGCGACCGTACTAGCATATGTTGATTTGAGAGCGTTAATGCCCGACCGTAGGATTAACATGTGCTCTAGATATCTGATTAATTGAATCATTGATGATATTTTGATAGATTATAGTTATGAACATGGTGAACCATTGCCCTAGATCCTTTTTAGCTTGATTTTCGTAGTTTGATTAGTTTAGAACTTTAATTCATTATTCCCGATCTTGTTTAGTTTCTCCATGCATTAGAAGCTAGATTAAAACAACCATCTCTCTGTGGATTCGACCCTACTTACCCTACTACATTGTTAGAAGGTTTTGCAGGAATTATTTTTGACAGGTGTACGACAGCCTATCAACACCTTATCCCACTGAATGTTGCTTGGTTTTTTACTGTAATAATCCCCACTCCATAGACGTGCTCTGCAAATGTTGTTGTCTCTCTCATAACTTGCTTAGGGATCACCATTAACTGAGCCCAGTAAACATGAAGACTCATCAAAACAGAGTTGATGAGCACTAACCTCCCCTGGTAAGAGAGATGTTTGCTACTCCAACACCTTATTCTAGTAGTGATATTTTCAGTCAAAATTCCACATTCCTTTGTAGATATTTTCTTATAGCATATAGGGACACCTAGGTACTTAAAAGGCAGAGTACCTAGGCTGAAGCCAGAAATATCAAGAATTCTCTTCACTTCTTGATTGCTCATCCCAGCAGTATACAACTCAGACTTCTGCTTGTTAACTTCCTATCCAGAAACATCAGAAAAATGCTTGAATCCTTGTAATAAACTCAACACTGAAACATAATCCCCCTTGCTACACATAATTATATCTATCATCCGCAAAACAAAGAATAGCACCTTGGATGAAACTGAAATGAGCTTTTCTCAGCTACTTGCTTCATTGTTCTAGAAAAATAATCCATACAGATGACAAACAACAATGGAGACAAAGGGTCTCCCTGCCTAAGACCCTTTTTGCCTTTGAAAAAACCAACTAAGGATCCATTAATCATCAGAGAGAAGCTAGGAGAGGTAACATATTCCATGACCATCTGAACAAAACCATCAGGGAATTTCAAAGCTCTAAGAAAATCTTCCAAAAAGATCCAGTCAATGGAATCATAAGCCTTCTTCATGTTCATCTTTATTATGCATCCAGGCTTAACATGCTTCCTTCCATAATGCCTAACTATATCCTGACATATTAGGATATTATGTGCAATAAACCTTCCTTGAATGAAAGCACCCTGATTAGGTGCTATGATGTAGGAAGAATCATTTTCAATTTAGAGCATAGCAACTTAGTGATGCATTTGTAAATGACATTACAACATGCTATAGGTCTAAATTCTATGACATAGCTAGGACATTTAACTTTAGGGATTAAAGTTAAAATGGTGTGATTAATCTCAACAACTTTTTTGACTGGAAAAAAAATCCAACACAGCATCCACACATTCATTTCCAATGATATCCCATGCATCTTTAAAAAAAATGAGAGCCATACCCATCGGGACCGGGGGGATTTGTCTCCCGGGGATGGAGAAGAAAGCATCCTTAACCTCAGCATGGTTGAAAATCTGTAGCAGCATTCTACCTTGATCATCATTGAGAACAGGACCAGCTTCAATAACATCATTCTGAATCCTAGTTCTGGTCTCCATGGCAATGCCTAGCAAATGTATATAATATTGTAAGAAAGCTCCATTCACCATATCAGGCTTGTCAACCCAAATTCCATTACATCAGCTATCCCATATACAATATTCTGCAATCTTCTAGCTTTTATTGCTTGATGGAACATTCTGGTATTGTCATCACCACCCTGAATCCAGGCTACCCTAGCTCCTTGTCTCATGAAAGAACTATATTTCTCATTCACTTTCTTGTAATCTTCAGCTGCTCTTAGCTCATCTTCTTTTTTAAGTCCATCTTTTGGATCCTTATGCAAAGCCTCCTGAGCTTCTTTCAGAACATTCAAAGCCCTGATTTCACAAGCTTGAATCTGATTGAAGCCCTCACTGTTCAATTGCTTCAAAGCTTGCTTCACTAGTTTAAGCTTTTTGACAACTCTATACATTGCACATCCATGAATGTCATTATCCCAAGCATTCCTTACCTTCTCCTAAAAATCTACAACCATGCTCCATATATGAAAGTATCTGAAAGGGGCCCTGCACACAACAATCTCATTATGAACCTTGATCAAAATGGGAGAGTGATCAAAGATTCCTTCAGTCATAAACAAAGCTTCAATAGTTGGAAACTTCTCTCTCCATCTATCATTCCCGAAGGCTCTATCCAACTTAGAAAACACCCTATCAGACCCCTGCTGCTTGTTATTCCAGGAGAAAAAACAACCTGAGAATTCTATGTCCTCCAACTTACACTGTATTACACATCTTCTGAAAGGAGCCATCTCACTATCCCTTACATGATTCCCAATCCTCTCTTCACTACACATCACACGATTAAAATCCCCATTCACTATCCATGGCTGATACTCCACAGCAAGCATCTTTAAATCCTCCCACAAGGACTCCCTCTCCCCTGCACTATTAAATGCATAAACAATAGGCCAAGCTTAGCTTGGTAAAAAAAAAAAATTATATATATATATATATATATATATATATATATATATATATATATATATATATATATATATATATATATATATATATATATATATATATATATATATATATATTTTTACGTAGCTCTAAAAACAATTTTAATTTTTTTTAACTTTATATATATATTACATATTTTTAGGGCCCCCACTGGGGACCACATGGTAAGATGAAGGGCCCTGTCAGACCGTAACCTCTCGCACATTAACCCGGCCTGGGTTTACGGGCAGACACTTTGAGAGTGAATGGTAAGGGAAAACTCTCTCCCAAAGTGCCCCTAGTGGGGATCGAACCCCCAACCTTGAGGTTGGAAGGTTATTTCCTTACCACTAGGCCAAGCTTAGCTTGGTAAAAATTATATATATATAATATATGGGTGGGTGGATGGATGAAGAGGGTGATGGGTCGAAAAAATGGCATCCATATCCGACCCGACCCACCCATCACCCACCAATCATCCGCTTCACCACGAGTTTTCGCCCATTTATCCGGGGAGGGTGGATGGATAATCCATTCATCCATGGGTAATTACCAGAGTTGTGACATCATTTTTATGGTGCGATGTGTTCACACTAAGATAAGTAAATCATATATAATATTTCCTTCGTTTCAAAATAGATGTCATGGTCTGACTTTTGCACTATTCTCACACTCTCCTTGACCATGTTTCTGTGAGTTTTATGTAAGGGAAAAATATAGTCATGTGGGATCTAGCTTGTTAGATTCGTCTAGATATATTTTTTCTTAATATCAACTTTATATAATTTTTGCATGCAAGGAATTAGAGATATTAATAGTTAAAGTTATATGTTGGCAACCGTGCCAAGAAAAAGTGTGTCAAGTATTTTAAAGCATAGGAAATAGAAAACATACTTCCTCCGTTCTGTTTTAAATGAAACGTTTGCTTTTTCACGCAACCCAACGCACTTCTTTAATCATTAATATCTTTAGTTGTGCACACGTAAAAAATATAAAAAAGTTATAATTTGATAGTATGCATCGAGACGTATCTAACAAGATCCCACTTGACTATGTTTTTCTTTATATAATGGCGATAAATTGGAGTCAAAATTGATCAATGAATAGTGTCATTTCACCTAATGTTTCATTTAAAATAGAACGGAGGAAGTATTTGTTTTTAAGATAATAAATCACTCCTTGAAAAAACTGTCTCCAAATCTCTCAAAGATAGTTTTTGGACCATGTAACAAAATTTTGAGATGAGGCCTCCGTGTTGTGATACAATAGAACACTTTAAGCTAGGGGTGTTTATAAATATCCGATCCGGTCGATTCGATATGTGATCTGGTCGATCAAAATATCTGAAACATTGGAATTTTTTCGGATTTTTCGGAAATCCGATCCGAGATATCCTAAACATTGGGTTTTTTCGGATATTCGATCCAAAATATCCGTTTTCAAGGTCGGATATTCGATCCAAAATATCCGTTTTCAAGGTCGGATATCCAAAATATCCGATGATCCGATCCGTTTATGAACTTTTCCTTTGAAAAATTCATTTTTCAATTTTCGAATATCCGATACGAAATTTCGGATATCCAGTTTTTTTCAGATCGGGTTCGAATCGTATTTTCCCCGATCCGAAATTTCGGATCGGATTATCCGAAATGAACACCCCTACTTTAAGCTCTTCAGAAGCAGAAAGATACCAACATATTTTTAGTTTTGAAAATTATGCCTAAGTGAAACCCTAGCGAACACCCACCCTCCTTGCACCGACACAACCCCGGTCTTTAGGGAAGCTTGCCGGTGGCGAAGGCTCGCTTTGATACTCCGTCGCCGCGGCGAGCTTAACCTCTCTCTCAAGTCTCACCTCACCTCGCCTTTCGATCCTGACATCGTCACTTTACTTCCCTGCAGCAAGCGGGGTTCAATTTACCTTGCTCATACCGCCGCTTCTCGTCTATCCGCCGGTGGCCAAGTCGGGGAGTCTTAACCGAAGTCAAGGTCGGCACAGCTTCAAATCTCTGAATTTATTGGGGTGATTTACCGGCTTCGATAGATCTACTATTCCATCAAATGATTGTGAGTTGCGTGCTCTCCTTTCATC
The DNA here is from genome assembly GCA_947648045.1 of Beta corolliflora. Lineage (NCBI taxonomy): Eukaryota > Viridiplantae > Streptophyta > Magnoliopsida > Caryophyllales > Amaranthaceae > Beta > Beta corolliflora. The sequence goes on along the minus strand of CANSZD010003270.1, from coordinate 728,201 downwards.
TGCTTATTGTACTATGTTCTATTTCATTTTAGTTCTTGTTCGTGGTTTGGGTTTGTTTTTCTAGTGGTAGTTTTTAAGACTTAGTTTGGGTTTAGTACTTTAGTCTTGTGTAGTTATCTTAGGAATCATGAACAATTATGAAGAGTTGAAAGGGGATTTGTGCTTATACCGTTTTGAAGTGGGTGATTTTTCTTCTAATAGTTTGGTCCAAAGAATTTGTCACCTTGATAATCCTTTTGGTATTTTTGAGTATGTTCGAAGTTAGAAAGACGAGGGCAACAATATCTACGAGAAAAGGTATTTTTCAGTCAAGAATTTCAGGATATTTCCAAGCCATATCTTATTTTTTCTCAAATTAATATATGATGAGGAGGAAAAGTTTGTTTTTCTTAACTTAGCTATCTCTATTAACTTGAACTTGGCTGCATATTTTATCAAGGAAAGAGATTTTCAGAAAGGGGGTGAGCCGTGGTACTCTGGTTTTGGAGTATACTACAAATGCGAAAACTTATTTTAGGAGAGCAAATTGCGAGGTTTGGAATCAACAAACTAGATTTAGCTTTTATTGATCTTACCCAAGCTCTTAAAATTCACCCAAACAATGGAGAATTTCAACAAAAATTCAATAAAGTGATGTCATTGTTAGTATGGTCTTCAAGTTATGTTGATACGACTATTGAAGTAGTCCGAGAGGATGAAGCGTTTATAGAATTATTCACGGATTGGAGAGAAGGAAAAGGAGAAAGGTACGAGAAAGGAACTCCTACCAAGGTACAAATATGGTCAATACTAAAGTAGAGGAGAATCACACCTTAACGAGAGAAGGTGGCGATGAATGTTGTAGAAACAGAAAGCACAACATTAAAGAAACTAGTTCGATCCTGGAGTCCAATTTAGGAAAAAAAATCAAAACTTGCGGGGTCTAATTTTCGGTTCTTGAATCGAAAATGGCAGGATACCTATTTGCATGTCACCCCTCAATGTACGGGGTGATTTTAGCAGGGAGAATTTTGAATTATTATGGCTCTTTCCAAAAGCATATGATTAGCATCCGAATTCTCAATCCAGCACATAAGATGCATTGTTGTACGACTACAGATTACCATACTCTAATAGAGACGAGACACTACCCTGTTGAAGGGCATGATAAGCGTGAACAAGCTCCAAGTTTGGCCCCGGAAGATCGGACTATAAATATGGATTCTCAAAAGTCATCTTGTGCCTCCTTCAGCTTGCTAGCAAAGTCTACTTTACAGGTCACCAATTACTCTACACGAATGATGACAGTCTCTTCTCAGTCCTCCTCCAGATTCAAAAGACAACATGATGTTGTAAAGTGTAGAAGTCCCTCTTTTTCTAACTCTTGGTTTTGCAAGGTGCGTGTTGGCTCCAAGAGAAGTCCCTCTTGTTTTACCGAGGACATTTGCTACCCTTGCCGGAAGAAATGTTATTCCCCTACCCCCCATGTTTTAGTAGCTAATCTTTTTCATGATAACTTAGTTATATAGTGTTTGTTTGTTTTCTAGGATGTAATTCGAGTTTTAATTAATACAAATTTTTCCGATGTCAAAAAAAAAGTTTTGACTATGATAATCTCAATTATAGTGATTTGCTTTTACAAATTCTTAACTAGGAGTTATTTCAAAATAGTTGCAACATGAGGGAAAAACACACACTGTAAAGAAAGGAAATAGATAGAGAGAAATAAAAGGAGGCACCCGCGTATAGTAAAGAGGAGAGAGATAAAGAGACCCCATATCCAAATAGCGTAATATTGCAACTAATTTAGAACTTCCAAAACAGGAAAGTGTTGCAACCAAAGTGGAATGGAGGAAGTATATAATTTTACCAATTGGCTTTTCAAAATGATCCGGTGACCTAAAGAAACTGGTTTAACAAACAAATCACTAATGTGCCCAACTCTTATTGGATAATAAACTAATTTAATTCCTTCCTCTCTTCCCGTGGAAATTGATCCTCCACTCCTCTTTCTGCTGGCTTCTCACTACAAGTCTACAACCATATAAATATTCTAACTCCTCCCATGACTTGTGACTTGTGTAGCTGCAAGACCGAGGCATGCACCAAGTCTCCATGACTCTACCAGCACCACGCCACCACCAAGTCCAACCCGCCTCGTGACCCGAATAACTTGACTTGATGCCAAACCAGGTGACCTAAGTGCTCCCTTCACTTTCCAACCCTGGCGACCCCTCCACCGACTGCTTTCAAGTTTCAACGACAAGAGATTCTTTTAGAGGAAAGGTTGAATCGATAGATATCTGGAAGACAGCTATCACGAGCTGTAGAAACTAAAGATGGCGGTATTCGAGATGATTATGATCATCACAGCCGAAAATCAATCCTATTTATTACGGGAACCCAGGCTTTGAGCCACCACTACTCCTTCCCCACTTCCTTCTACTCTTGGGAGTAGAGATTAGATACTAGAGAGGAATGGTTTGTGGGTTTTGGTTATTTTCTATTTTTTTGGAGTGCCATACTAACATTTTTTTTCCTGGGATTCTTCTAAGGGGGTGTTTGGTTTATGAAGGGGAAGGGGAAGGGGAAAGGGTTTAAGAAAGAGAAACAAGGAGAAAGGAAAAGAAAACCCTTTTGTTAAAGAATATTATTTGGTTTGATAACTCATCTTCCTCCTCCCATTATTTTTCCTCACATTTTCCCCCTTTCTCTCTCTCTCCCAAGTACCACCACCCCACCCCCACCCCCACCCCCACCCCCACCCTCACCGCCGATCTCTGCCGCCCATCAACGCCTCTTACTGCCGCCTATCAACACCCCGCAACACTCCCCACCTCACCGCATCCCATCACAGTCCCCAGTTCCTTCTTTTCCTTCTCTCTGCCACCATTAAAGGTCATATTTGAGGTTTTAAAGGTCAAATTTGACCATAAAAACTTCAGATCCGAAGTTTTTATGGCCGAATTTGACCATTTAAAGCCATAATCAATTATTAGAGTTGGTTTTTTTAGTTGGGTGTGCGGTGGTTGTTGTCATGTTTGGCACCGACGTTCTCCTTCCCTCCCCTCTTTCGCGGCAGTTGTGGGGTGGATGAGGTTTTTTCGAGTGGGTTGGGTGGTTTTTAAGGGGGGTGGGGGGTGGCTAACGGGGTGGTGGGGTTTTTTTTCGGGTTGGCTGGTTCTTTTTCGCTGGAAATTTGTGGTGGTTGTGGGTGGTGGGGGTGTTTCCGGTGGTTAGATGGTTGGGGGGAATGATTTCCGATTGGTTCAAGTGGCGGTCGTTCAAGTGGCGGTGTGGTGGTTCAGGTGGCGAGGGTGGTGGTTCGGGTGGCGAGGGCGGTGAGTTCGGGTGGCGAGGATGGTGAGTTAAGGTGGCGATGTGGTGGTTCTGGGTGCTAGGGTGGTGGGTTCATGTGGTAGTGTGGTGGTCAATGATTGGTCAAGGTGACCATGAAGTAGAGGAGAGAAAGGGTAAGTGAAACCCAAGGGGGTGTAGGGAATGGATGTAGAGGACTTTGGGGGAAAGGAGGGGGTAAAGAGAATGATTAAAATGACCAAACAAACATCAATAAAGGGAATCAATAGCTTTGTTCCCCTTACCCTTTCTTAAAGCCCCCAACCAAACGCCCCCTAATTATTAAGCCTTGAATTGAATTTTGAAGCTATTACAAGAGAGAAAGTCTTTCAATCTTGGGTAAATTTGTTGTCGGTCTCGGTCATGCTTTGAAAAAATGGGTGCAGTTGGGTTGAGGGGGTGGCTTGGGTGTGCAAGAGTGCGGAACAAGAGATTAAATAAAGGATAATGTTTTCCAAAAATTACCTCTTTAACCAGCTACAAGTGAAGACACCTCAAAAACATTCTAAAATAACCCATATTTGGGATTTGTAAAGAGAACGGCCCATAATTCGAATTATTAAAGTCGATATTTATTTTATCTACATTTTAGACCTTTTGTCGTCATTCACCTTCCATGCCCTAGTATGTGCCTGTCTGCTAATTACATCGAGCCTTGATCAAACACTGATGATTGAGGCAAGCTCAGAGAAGGTAACAGATATCATCAGTGTTGAATCATCTTCTTCTTCACATCTAAACACTGGACTTCTTTTCCAAAAGTTCGAGACAACCATTCTGTCCAGTTTCTTTCAAAAATAATTACACTTGCTTAGATTGAACCAATATTCTTTTTACAAATATATATCCATCAAGCTGATGGAAATTCAAAGAAAAAATCTACTATTTGGACAACGGTTGGGAAGCAAACAAGCAAATACAATTACCCATTGACCCTTATCTGCTCAAGCAAAGAGAGAAAAATTGGGTTATGAGATACTACCTCCTAATCTACACACTTTCCTTTTTCCTGGTTCCTTTTACTAATTACACTTTTTCTTTATTTATATAAGGTAAAATGTACAATCAATATTCTCAAGTCCTCACTTTTGTCCCCCATGTGGTCCCTCACCAAATAAATTAACCCACTTAAAACCCCCACGGCCCACCTACCCCATTTTTCCCTCTCCTTAATTTTTTTATTTACTTTTTGTACTTCTTACTCCCCACTTTTCAGAATTCCTCACCTCTCTTCTACTTTTTCACTTTTTTCCTTGGTTATACCCCAAAGCAAACCGCGTAGATTAAATATGAACGGAGGTAGTAAAGACAAATGAGTAATTGAACTTCTTGTTTGCTACCAAACCCTTTGCCAAATAGCCCAACTCGAATACAAAAGCTATTCGACCCTGTAAAAAAAAAAGGCTATTCGACAACTTATGGTGAAGTACCCAATTTTGGGGGAAAGGATTGATTTGCATTTGCTGAGATTAAAAGGCCCCTCAACCCTCGAACAGGTCAAGCCCTATATAGAGAAATATGGTGCACTTCATGGGCTTCCTATTATGGATCAATCGTATCTCGTGTGGTTGCTCCTCAATGCAGTTAAGCCCCACTGCAGATCCCGCAAAAGAAAGGTGGCTAAAAACCATCCTTAATGTAGTCAACGGCACAACACCAGACTTCCTGACATTGATCAATATTCTAGATGGCCTTGTCTTTTGGGAAATACCTTCACTTTTCTTTCTTCACCGTGGATATCCCCTTGTAGGAATATGGCTCATCCTCAACTTCAGTATTAAAAATAAAACTCGGAAAACATGTGGTTATATCCCTGAAAAGTTCACGAAAAGATTGGTCAACTTTTAACACCACCACCAGTGCACCACCCCCTACCCAAAGGAAATAATAAGAAAAGAATTAAATGGTAACCCCGTCCATCGAAGGAAGCCTAGTAGGAAGATCACTTGTATATATAAAATGATCTATTAATACTAAAGTTAAATAGCATACAGTATAGCTTCGTATACTATTAGATGTGATACAACGCATAAGCTACTAACACTTTTTTTAGGTAAGATGAAGGGGACTCACTTGAGGGGGATAAGGGAAATCCCCCAAATGAGTCCCATGAGGTTTGATCCCTGGACCTCGGGGACATGAGGTGGGGAGCGATGCCACTACTCCACCACCTCAACCTCATATAAGCTACTAATACTTTATAACAGCAGTCAGGGCACCAATTGAAAATCACTCGTATATCTTAATAATACTGAAGTTAATGAGCATATAGTATAGTGGTCACCACAGAGTCCTTTCTTCAGGAAAAATTTGAGGTACGTTGTGATAGCATAGATTGTCTTATAGGCTTAAATCCTAAATCTCCAATTGTCAAAAATATACTAGTTGATTATCAATTCGAGTAGAATTCAACTTCTGAAAGAAGGTAAAATTTGCTGACAAAATTGAGACCATTTAATTTCAACATGACATTGAAAAGAAATTTTTTTAGCCATTTATTTACTTTCATGGTTTCACCTTCATAGTGGAGCATGAAGGTGACAGAATGACATATAAGTGGAAGGATCATAGGCGAAAGAACATACTTGAGATAAGGAAGAGTCATGTTCCTCAAAAGAGTGGGATGACGAAGAACAAATTCTTTCCACTCTTCTCTGCAGATTTTACCATCTCCATCAGCATCAGCATCAGCAAACGTCTGAAGAGATCGAAAAAATTTATAAGCATAAGGTTTGGGTCCAAACAAATAGCTATAGCTGAAGAAAGCCACATTTTTTAGAGTAGGAAATAGTTCCAAAATCTTATCACTTGAGGATATACCTATGTTGGTTGAGTGCACAACCGTATCTACTATGTGACTTCAAACTAAGATCTATCTAGATTTTGCAAGCACCAGATAAAAAGGGCAAAAAAAAAAAGAAATAAACTTGTTTACTTCTAAGCAAAGATTACCTTGTCAAGGATAGCCTCTACAAGTTCATCTGACAAATCCAACTCAGATTCGGATAAAATGGCAATTACCATTTGTTTAACCTGAAAGCAGACATATCTTAGAATTTGATTCTTGATTACTAAATATGAGCAAGAAACATTGCATTAGACTTACTTCCTCACGTTCAATAAACCCAGTTTGTCTCAGATCATACAGCCTAAACACAACTGGAAAATGTAAACAAACATTTTACACCAGTTAAGTGACTGGGTTTAAAAGGTGACATCTAAACCAAGAACATGGACCAGATACTTACAATTAATTTTATCTTCAATCGGCGCATAGGGATGAAATACACTCAGAGCATGAATGAATTCTTCAAATTCTATAACACCGTTCTTTTTTTCGTCAAAGATATCAAATACCTGTGAAATCAAATGAGATGGTTAATTGTTCAGATCTTGACAAATAATTTCAATGAAGAGCAACCCCCCCCCCAAAAAGCCAGCCAGACCACAAACTACATAAATTGCAGCCTTGCTGGTTACATGACATGAGGCAAACAAGCTCCAATGAGATACATACCCCTTTTTACCAAAAAATAAATATATATCACCCAAACTAGGTTCAGCTTTCACTTTCATTTATTAAATTTTCAGTTTAGTCCTGTTACTGAAATGAAACTACAAGATTTAGACCACTTCTATCAGGGAATGATATCTGGACTACATAAATCAAAAGATAACCTTTGCAGGAAAGGAAAGCCACCACTTAGTGTTGTCTGGTTCCTACATCAGTGGCCAACTGCCAATCTGCTAGTTCAACAGGAGAAAGAATTTTCCATATGAAAATATGTCAAATATTGCGAAAGACAGCTAATTAGCTCTTAAAACTATGGCAAATGTACCCAAGACCTGGGATCGAACACATGTGCATCTATTGGCCTTTTGCAACTCCTCCTAAACCAAAAAAATAGGACAAAAATTCAATCATAATTCATAGTCCAACTAATCAGAACTCAGGAGAACTATGAGGAAGATAGCCAGAGTACCACATCCAATTTTAGATGAATACCATCGTAGCATATATTGCTAATTGATGCTGATGTGTTACACTGATCATTAAGACATACCAAGCTTATAGCCCTTTTGGCCACAAAATTACCAAACATAAATACAACCAGAAAGAAGTTACATCCAGCTATAAAGTGAGCATGAAAGAGAAACACAGTTTACCCGGTCCACAAAAAGATTTTCGCCAAATGAACTTCTGAAAAGTGCTAACTGAAGTTCCTCCTGCTTATCAATTAAGATCAATCAATCAGAACATTTCACAATTATAACAGGAAGATCAGATAAACATAGCTCATTAGTACTGTTTGCAAACCCCAAAAAAGGAAGCAATTACATAAATATCTAGAACAATATATCATACATAAAAACACACAGACAAAGTTGAATCTATTTTGTTATTATAAGGAACATGTTGAATCATCCACAAAACACAAAGCCCCTTCTAAAACCGTGAAGAATCCATTGTCAATCAGCAGAAAAATTTCCAGTAAAGGAAAGAACTCGGAGAAGGCATAAGTTCCATAAGATGAGAGAAAGATTTACCCAAAGAATGAAGAAGAAGAATAATGCTGGTCACAGTAACTAGTAAATAATTTTCTAAGTGTCTGCAGATCAATATATTGGCGGTAGGTAGCTGGTCAGGTTTAACTAGCAGCCGTTACATATCTAAGGCTCTAATACAACTTGCTGAAAATCTTCGTGCACAATGTTAAAAAGTAAATCGAAGTTTATCACATGAGCCTATCTATAGATTTGTTGTCACAGTTGTTGAGAATAATTATGCCATGTGAGGCAGGGGAAGAGGAAGATTTAGAAGGGACACGTATGGTGATCTTTTACTCAAGAAACCTTCAGATTGGCTTTTCAACCAACTGGATGATCATATTTTGGCATTTGCCATCATAATTCCCATTTGCTTACAGAGTAACGACTCATAAATCACAATAAAGTGATGTTAAACCATTAAAAGACCTCGGCAGACAATTCCCACCCCTTCCCAGCCGATAATTAAAATAGAATTTCGGAAGCCACATGAAGAGAGGGCCTGAAAGTGACCGAAACCACTATAGCATACTTCCTAGGGTCAGTCGGTTTGTAGATTTTCAGATATTGAAACTTTTCTTTAAAGCTAGCAGTTATATATTCTGCAGCATATGAAGAAAAGGCACAATGTAACAACTAAGACAGAAAAGTCTTCCAAATATAAAATGACATTCTGACTTCATTTAGGCATGGTCTTTCGAATTTTACTAAGGAATTTTTTTTAACTAACTTTTCTTTTTAAAAGTTAAATGCATTGACCAACATTTGTGCCTTGTGCTTACAAAACTTATACCCCCCTTCATCCTTGGGCACTCTTGTGACCAATGACCACCACAGTTGCCACCATAAACATCTAACTCAATGGACGACCTCCTATTCAACCACCAAGGTTCCACATTGCCCCCTAACATATTGCAAATGACTTCAGATTATTGGGTTACTAAAATGATGATTGAAAAAACTTACCAACAAGACCCAGCAACATTCGACTCCAAAAGGCCAATTCAACTATTCCAGCAAAATCCAGAACACACATCGTACCAGATCATAATGCAACCAATTCTTGGTGGCTGGAGCTCTACACTGAATGTGACATGCACTTTAAATAATCTAAGTTTCAGGACTAATTATCAGGTTCGGTCCGCGTATTCAAGGAGGTGATCTAATTGAGGTTATTAGTTGACTGCTTCTCCTACAACTTTCCCCGTTCATACGAGGTGGTGTAACTTGCAATCAATCTTTTGAGCAGAGTAGACAATTCAAAGGACAATTAAATCTTTTGAGCAGAGTAGACAATTCAAAGGACATCCTTTTGAAGTAATTTGTTTACATATTTAAATCTAAAACTAGAAGCTTTCAAGCAAATCTTCAAACAAAATTCATCTCATTAATTTCACAAATCCCAACCATTGTTCCAGATCCCATCCCATTAAAACAAGCAAGAACAACAATCGTCAGATATACGGAGACAATAATATAACACATTAAAAAATATATATATAAAAAAAAAAAGCAATTACTACCTTGTGAATTAAGCCATCATCGATAATTGAACTGCTTAATTTCTTGAATAACTCAAACAATGCCTCCACTTCATTAACAGTGACTGCAAACAAATCACAATCAACAACAACAACAACAACAACTCAATCATTGTTCAGAAGAATAAATGCTAGAATTAAACGGAAAATTTCAATTTCGTTGCGATTATACATCGAGATTCCTGCGCGAGGCGATCGAAGTCGGAGAAATGATACTCGCATTTCTCCTTCTCCTTCTTCTTCTTATGAATTATAGGAAGATCGAATTCGAAGCAATGAGCAACGGCGAAAGCGAGCGCCTCGACGATGGCGACGAACGGTATAACAACAGCGCAAAGTTTCTCTCCAAGCGTCAAAGAGCTCGAACTCTGCCGAAATTTAACCACAAAAAAGGAGAAGAATCAAATAATTTTCCAGAATCAAACAATGGTTGAAGGAGAGAGAAAGAAAATTACGGATGAATTACGACTATAATTGTTGCTGAAAGCCATTGTTGTTGTTAATAATGGTAGCAAAAACCAAAAACAAAAGAGAGAGAATTATCTGTGTTTCTCAATCCTCTCCCTGGTTGCGGAAATAATTGTGAGGAGGAGAGAGAATTGAGAAGATAAATAGAGGGAAACAAAGTTATTGGAAGGACAAGTACGTAAGGCCTAATTAAGTAATAGTAAGGGGCAAGGCCGCAAGGGCATGGTGGTGGCCTGGTGGGCCGTGGCTGGTGTGCGCACATTTCACATCACACCTGACACCTCATCGGCATCTAATGATTTTTTTTGTTTTTTTAAGGCGTCTGATGGTTTTTTTTGTCTAATGATTTTTTGTTTTACACATTTTTTTAGGAGTGATAAAACGCTAATAGTTAGTGGGCAGTTTGCCCACTAACAAGGTTAATATTGTCATTTCAATATTCTAACATACACAAACAGGGGTTGGTTTAATAAAAACATGGGTTTGAAACACACAAACATGGGTTGATTTAACAATAAACAGGATTTTAAACACACAAACAGGGGTTCTTATCAAAAACCAATTGTACTTTTTTGGGAAAAGCTGAATGGGACACGCAAATCAATGTAACTTTTTGCTTTATGGCAGAGATCACATGTTTACTTTTTGACAAAAAATAGATTTCAACCTTTTTTACATACACAAACAGGGATTGGTTTAACAAAAACACGGATTTCAAACACAGGAACAGAGGTTGATACAACAATAACATGGGTTTCAAACACACAAACAGAGGTTCTTATCAATAACCAATTGTACTTTTTGGGGAAAAGGTTGAACGGAACACGCAAATCAATGCAACTTTTTGCTTTATGGCAGAGATCACATGTTACTTTTTGGCAAAAAGTAGTTTTTTTATATTTTTATTTTGACAAAAATGTAACTTTTTTAAATAAAAAATAAATAAAAATTGTTAGTGGGCAAGCTGCCCACTAACTATTAGTGTTTTATCATAACTCATTTTTTGAGTGGATGTAATAATTATCTTATTGAAAGGATGGAAAATGTATAAGAAAAAAAATCATATTATACCCATGTTTTCTTGACAAGACATATAACAACTAATAACTATTGGCATGTCACCATGTTTTGAGAATGTGGGGAAGAGGTAGGAAGATTAAGGCCCTGTTCTTTTGGACTTATTTTCGCTTCGGTTAATTTCGGTTCTGCTAATTCACTTTCTCTTAGTCCAAAAGAACAGGGACTAAGAGGGGTAATGTTGGGGAATTTTAATCATACACCCGGGTGTACCATGCTCATGGTACACCCAAGACTAGTTTTTTGCTCGTTGCTCATTTGAAACCTCCAAATGCGCATAATCACATAATAAGTAGAGTTCAAAATGAGCAAATGAGCAAAATATAGCCTTGGATGTACCATGCACATGGTACACCCGGATGTATGATGAATGCACTCGTAATGTTGTCTTGGGATTAGCTTGGGATATGTATTTGATTAGTTTTTTTTTTCTTTGATTGGTAAGATTAAAAATCTTTGGGCTGCCCTTGCACAAGGCTTGACCCAGAGGCTCAGGCACTTGAAAAGAGGGGGAATTGTAAGGGGAATCCTCCTCCAAATGTCTCACACTTGGTGGGATTCGAACCCCTAACCTTGAGGTCATGAGGTGGAATCCCCACCAAGTGAGCCAAGTTAAGCTTGGTGTATTTGATTTCGGTTTGTGTTAGGGTAATATACTTGTATTTTGGAGACGAGGATAGACACAGGTTGTAAGTCTTGTAACTTTTAACTATGTAACATGAGGATAGAGAGAGATGGGTATCAGGCTACGTTGATCAAGTCCATATAGGTTAAACTCGTTCGCGATCTAATTAATCTAGAGATTTAACATAGTAATTAGATCATCATTGTAATGAAGATGTTTCGATGTGTGTTTCAAAATTTCTACTTGTCATAGTATATAACTAAATTGTTGACAATCAAAGGTATGCATTATGAATTGTGAAAAGACAAACAAATGGTAGAATTAATAAATAAAAAGAATCGATGAAGTAGTTTTTCTTACATAACCCCCATGTTTGCACCCTTTATATATATCAATTAACCCGCAACTTGTAAAAAGTCATTCAACTTAACCATTTACACAAATTATTAGAAAAGGCGGTCTTATTTCAATATAAAATTACACAAAATAGAAATGAATATAATCCAACAGCTTTCAGGCTTCAAGTTAGGGAAACTACCTTTCAAGTACTTGGGTACTCCTATGCAATATAAGAGAGTGAATGTTGCTGATTGTGAAGCTCTAGTGGAGAAAATGTGTGCAAGAATCAGAACTTGGAGTAGCAGGCATCTCTCTTGCAGTGGGAGATTGCAACTTGTAAATTTTGTATTAATGTCTATCAATGTGTATTGGTCCCAGATTTTCATTCTTCCTAAAGTAGTTATTAACACTAGTAGAATAATTGCTTATTGCTGCGGTGGTATTGCTACGGTTTTACCCATACGCAGCAATATATCACGTAAGAAGAAAAGATAAAATATAATATAAAGATATTGCTGCGGTTTCGGCCAAAAACCGCAGCAATATGATATCAACAGGAAATTTTTTGAAAAAACGTTGACTATTTGACCAAACATATTGCTGCGGTTTCTGGCAAAAACCGCAGCAATATCATTAAAATATATTAAAAAAAATTATAAAACATGCGTGTATCAGTTAGGGTTTTTTTTCTCTCACTTTTTCCCTCACACGCCGTTTCCTCATCACTCCTCTCACCTCTCACCTCTCACTCTGCTCTCATCCCCTCATCTCTCCTCTCACCTCATCCCTCGCCACTCATATCTCTCATCTCGTCGTGGTTCTTCGTCGGCCCACCGCAAATTATTAGGAGCAAGGACTTCTTCGAGGAGGGTTTGGGCGTGGCGGTGGAGGCGGTTGGAGACGACGAGATGGATCAAGGTTAGGTAAGTGGAGGAGTCGTGGGTGTAGCCGCGTTGGTGGGCGGTCCAGCGGAAGATGTCGTAGGCTAAGTCGGCGTCGGTTTGAGAGGTTAGTGCGTGGTTGACGTCTGAGGGGGTGAAGCCGGGTTTGAGGAAGTGAACCCATGTTTGGAATTGGTGTTCGGAGGGGGTTTGGGATTTGGGGAAGTGAGGGTGTGGGTGTGGGGGAGGAGTGGAGAAGTGGCGGAGAGAGAGGATTGGGCGGAGTGTGGTGGTGAGAGTGCGGCGGAAGATGGAGTCACCTCATCACTCGCCACTCGCCTATCGCCGCGTCGTTATTGTCGCCTATCACCTCTCGCCTATCACCGCAAGTCGGCCGTTCTTCACCACCGCCATTCAATCACTCGAAGACCAAACTTCTTTTTTATTCAATTCTCATATGTTTTTTAATTCAAGAAACGAGATGGTTTTTTTAATTCAATTCTTTTTGTTAGGTTAGTGTTGTAGTCATTGTTTCGATTTATTTTGTTCGAGTGTAGTTATTTCATTTTCGTTTGTTCGAGTGTAGTGTAATTCTCGTTTCTTGTAATTCTTCCGTATCTCGATTTTTTTTTCTTCATTAGTTTCATTTTCTTTTTTTTTTTTGTCAGTTTTCTTGTTTTCTTATTGTTGTTTTTTTCTTTGTGTTAGTTTCATTTCATTTTATGGTGGAAGTTTCTGATTTTTGGCTATTTTTCAGAAATTTTTTATCTTTCGAATTTAATGGCAAAATGCAAAAAAAAAATTTTTTTTGCTTAACCTGTATCCCTATTTCTGCGGTTTTCCCAAAAACCGGCAGGAATATGCCTATTTTTTTATATTAAATACAGCATATTGCTGCGGTTTTCCCTAGAAACCGCAGCAATATACTTTACGAATCTGATATAAAATATATATATTGCTGCGGTTTTACCCGAAAACCGCAAAGAATATGTTCAAATATTGCTGCGGTTTTAAACCGCAGCAATATATTAATTATCTATTGCTGCCCCCTTAATTGCTGCGCGGCCAAAACCGCCGCAATAGGCCACTTAATGACCGCAGCAATAAGCATTTATTCTACTAGTGTAAGAAGATCAATGTTGTTTGCCTTCACTACGTTTGGCATGGGACTTATGATAGCAATAGACCTGGTTTGGTTGCTTGGAAAGACATGTGTCAAGCAAAGAGTAATGGTGGCCTGGGTCTGAGGAACCTTATGTTATGGAATCAAGCTGCTATAGGGAAAATAGTCTGGGTTATTGAAAAAAAAGCTGATAACATGTGGGTTAAATGGGTGGATACAATGTACATCAAGAATACACCTTGGAGTGAGTACAAACCCACTCAAATAGCTAGCTGAATATGGAAAAGTATCTGTAAAACAAAGGATAAAATGTTTGCTGGGATACAAGGTTTGGGGGAGGCTAAGTATAGCATCAATAAAATGTATTTGTCCCTGGTGGATAACAACCCTAAAGTTCTTTAAAGCTTCCGGTGTTTGGAACAGGGTTGTGCAGTCCCAAAACACGGGTTCATCCTCTAGCTGGTGATGAAGGATAGACTCTCCACCAGAGCTAGATTGGCTCATATTGGAATAGCACCCACTGATCAATGCTGCATATGTGAGGCTGCTCAAGAATCATGTCAGCATCTCTTTTTTGAATGCTACTACAGTTATAACTGCTTTAAACAGATCAAGAATTGGCTTGGTATAAGAATTCCAGATAAATCAATCCAACATCTGATGCCTTGGATTCACAGAAATAACAAGGATGGGAAATTCGAAGACAGTACTCTATGTTGCAATCGGTGCAGCTACTGTGTACCGTGTTTGGAAGGTCGAAATGAAGCCTTATGGAATGGTAAAGTACTCGTGTTAGATTCCAAAGATTAAACAGATTAAGTTTTCCATTATTGGTAGAATTAGCCAACTATACAGTAAGAAAATCAAATGTATAGACAAAAATTGGTTTGACTCTTTGTCAATTGTATAGTCTTAGTTGTGTGGAGTACTTGTTGTTTGAGTTCTCTTGTGAACTCTGGTAGGTTTTTAGTTCTTGTAGGTTTGCGAGTCCTACCTAGTTGGTTTGCCTGCCTACTTTGAACTTAGGTTGTAAATTGGTTCAGTTTTGAGCAATATATTCTTTCTCTTGCTTCTTAAAAAAAAAATTACACAAACCTAAGTCTACATTATCCTAACAAGCCCATTTTATCACTCTAACCCAACACTGTCCTGTCTGTCCCTAGACATCTCGTACCCCTAGTCATCCCTTCTTTTCTCCTTCCTTTGTTTCCCTTTCAATCTCGAACTACAACAAACAATTTTAGATAATAACATGACAATCTCACCAAATGGATTAAACTAGTCATATTGATTAAAGAATGTGATTACTTGATGGATTAAACTGGTCACTATATAGATAAATTGGTCACTAAGTAGATTAAACTAGTCACCATATTCCGAAAGGTGGTTCGTTCTCTTCTTGATATTGGGCTTGGGTCGTTGCCTAATTTTAAATTAAAAGTAGGTGGCGGTCTCTTACCAAAGCAACTCATATAACCCTATGTTATTATATGATAGAAGACGAAACTCTAATAAGTAGATGGAAATTTTAAAAGCAAGCACACGGGATTCTTTTTAAATAGGATTTCTTTCCCTTGGTAATGTCGTCGCTAATATTGTTACAATCCGTCTTGCGTGGACCCGGTTCACATTAAAAATAGTGTGGACCAGGCCCAGGCATGTCACCCGGTAAAAAGTAGTCACTCCCACTTTCCAAAAATGCGCGAATTTCTCTCTCTTCAATATTTCCAAAATCCGCGATTTTCTCTCTCTTCAATATTTCCAAAAACCAAAGCTTCTATCGCTATAAAATTTCTGCAAATTATTCTCTCTCTTCATTCAAATTATTTCTCAATCAATTTCATACGAAACCTAAATTTACGTACATCTCATTCAGAATCAAATTATTGTTCTTATTTGATTCAATAATTGTAACACTAAATTGATTCGAAATTGATTCTTTGACAATTTCCTATTCAATTGAACAACTACGACAAATTCATGGAAAATTCGGGTTTAATTGATCAAATATATCTCAATCAGAGTATTGTAGCATGTAATATAGACGACCTAAATCCGAGCATTGAAGCACTCGACGACGAACAGCATCACAATTCAATCCAAAATGAGCATCGAGATCCACTCGTAATTGATCTCAATACACCAAGTTTTGAAGGTAACAACATCGAAGTAAATAATTTCATTTGTTTGATTAAGCAATGCACTAACACTATAATTTTATGTAGATAATGTGGTTCTGTTTCATGATGAGCTAGAAAATCAAGTTGACGAGCAATATGCTATAGTATCAATTGATGAATCTAATTCAGCTGTCATTCCAGGTAAATAGTTACACTATCACATACATATACTATATTATAAATAGATACACTATCACATACATACACTATATCATAAATAGATACACTATATCATAAATAGATACACTATATCAGATACACTATCACATACATACACTATATGATAAATACATACACTATATCATAAATAGATACACTATATCAGATAGAAACACACTAGCATATATAGAAAATATTTACGTAAACGCATTACACAAACATATACCATATCACACATAAATACACTATATCATAAATAGATACACTATACCACACAGAAAGACACTATAGAATATAACAAAAATATTGCGTACTATGAAACACAAAAATGGACTATAATTCACAAATACACTATATTACACACCCATACACTATATCATAAATAGATACACTATATCATATATACATACACTATAATAAAAGTGACAAAAATATCTTCAATCTTTTATAACAGGTTCAACTGAACAATTACTGAATAAACATGAAATTGGAGGAGTTTTACTTGGTCAAGTAAGACCAACATTGGATGATATACAGGAGCTATATTTATATTGTCAGCATGCTGCTATAGTAGGGTTCAGTGTTAGAAAATCCAAAAACAGAAAAAAAGAAGGGACATCAGTTGTGCATCAAAAGTACTATGTCCCAGCCTGCTTCAAGGGAAAAGAAATACCAAAATCAAAGAAAAACAGGGAGACAATAATACGTATATAATGATACAAGACAAAGAATTCAAAGAAACAAAGGACAAGAAGAGTTATGATCACAAGAACTGAATGTCCTGCCCTGATTAGAGCAAGGATGAACCCTGAAGTACACTATGAGATTGTGCAGCATGTTATAAAACACAATCATCCACTTACAAGAGAACCACTAAATTACCTTCATAGATCTGAGCGTCAGATGAGTGATCCAAAGAAACAAACCATACAAGCTATGCAAGAGTGTGGACCGAGACCGATAGATTCATTCAAATACATGAGTACGTAAGGTGTGGTGAAGATGTATTGGGTCATTCCATGAAGGACCACTTCAACTACTTGCTATAGACTCAAAATAAAACCAATTGAGGGAAAGGATTCACAAAATGTTGTTGATAACCTTTATGAGCAGATGCAAACAGATAGTAACTTCTTCTTTAGAGTAAGATTGAATGATGAAGGAAAGGTTTGCTGCTTGTTTTGGAGAGACTCTATGATGCTTGAGGACTATACAATCTTTGGAGATGTTATGGTTTTTTTATACTACATATAGGACAAACAAGTATAATCTTATTTGTGCACCATTTGTAGGAATTAATAACCATTGGAAAAACACAATGTTTGCATGTGCGTTTCTTGCGGATGAGTCAATACCATCATTTGAATGGGTTTTTGAAACATTCAAAAAGTCAATGAAAGGTAAATGTCCAATAACTATATTCATCGACCAAGATGCTGCAATTGCAGGAGCAATAAAAAGGTACTCATGTTTATGTGACATTTCTACAACTTCTGTTATGTACTATTGCAGGAGCAATAGATATTACTTGAAAAACTAACTAAATGAACTCATTGACAGGCTTTCCCAACCTTAAGACCCAGGCTATGTTTATGGCATTTGAGTCAAAATACAAATCAACAATTTGAATTGATGAATGCATATAAGGAATTCAAGAACATTTTTCACAAGTGTCTGAGTGGTTGCATTACAACAACAGAATTTGAACAAACTTGGAGCACAATGACCAAAAAATACAAACTAGAAGATGATCGTTGGTTCAAGAGATTGTATAGTTTGAAAGAAAAATAGTGTACAACATTTAGCAAAGACTTCTTCTCTCATGAATACTATCTTCACGAGAGAAGTGAAAGTACAAATTATGTTGTTGGGTTTAAGGCAAGCAAAACCACTAGCTTGACTGACTTCTTTTCAATATTCCAACAAACAGTAATAAGGTGGAGAAGATAGGAAGAAATGGATGATTTTAATTGTACAAAGGGAATACCAAAATCAGATCTATGCATGAGTCCACTATTAAAACATGCTTCTTCACAGTACACACATACTCTTTTCCGAGATTTCGAGGAAGAATTCAAACATGCAATGGCAAGTGCAATTGAATTAGTTGGTACACAAGGGAACATTATGACATACAGAGTTTTCCTCAATGGCATTGATGGTTCTTCTCAACAAGTCTCCTTCAATTACCCAGAGAAGACAATTGAGTGTGGATGCAGAAATTTTGAAGAATCAGGTTGGTTGTGCTTTCATGCCATAAGAGTTCTACACTTGCATTCTGTCCAAAAAATACCAGATAAATACATATCATCAAGGTGGACAAGATTTGCAAAAAAAGAAGTTTGGGAGAAATTTGATAATGAAAAGAGAGAAAAAGGAGAAATAAACGAACTTCACACCATGGAGGCCGCACATGATAAGGAGGTATGTAAACACACTATACACCAAAGACAAAAATACATTATATCATAAAAGAAATACACTATATGATCTATAAACACACTATATCACATAGAAATCCACTATATGTTTGTCTAAAACTATATCTACACTAGCACACAGAAATACACTATATGATCTATAAACACACTATAGAACACATAAATCCACTATATGTTTGTCTAAATACTAACACATTCATGCCATAAGGTACTACAACCTCATATTAAAGAGCCACATAATAGAACCAGCTAGAGCAGTGATAGAGGAAAGTTTCAAAAAAACAAATTCAAAAGTTGAAGAAGTAATAAAGATTGAAGAAGCAAAAGCAAGAGAAAAAAGCTAAAGCTCATGAGAAAGCATTACAAGAAGCAACTGCAAAGATTACAAGCTAATGAGAGTCAAGAAAACAATGCACAAGAATCGGCACCAAGACTAACGGTTTTGGATCCGGATAGAAAGCGATCCACAAAAGGAAGAGACAACAAGCGAATAAAAGGACACTATGATTCGTACAAGAAGGCATCAAAAAAAGGGAAAAAGAGACACAAGGAGTTTGGAAGCATAACTCCAAAAGAACATCCGTTCTAAAATACTTTACCAAGAGAACTATGCAATGTTTTTAATCATTTGAGTTTAAAATAAGACTTGTACACTATATGGTTATGTGCATTTTTTTTTTGAAAGGATATGGTTATGAAGTACATTATATAAATAAATTCTTATGAAAAACTGTTTGTAAACCCATTAAATTTACGCAAACCTGCTGTGTAACCCGATAAAAATCAAAACAAATTACTAATTTGTAATACTCTATATGTCAACAAGTAAAAATACACTATATCATTGAAAACTACACTATATTAAAACGGAACATTATTCAATTTTTACAAGGCACTACCATGCATAAACACTATAGTACACACTATATCACATTAAAACACACTATATCACATACAACCCCACTATATCAAATACAAACACACTATCACCACCACATACATAATACACTATATCATATAGAACAACACTATATAAGTAAAAACTACACTATATCACATTAAAAAACACTATATTTCCATCAAATCAAACCTACTGTTAGATTACTAATATTGTTTGTAAAATCAATCAAGACTACACAATTACATAAAGAAACATTGTTTGTAAACCTATTATATCAACACAAACCAACCCCTAACCTACTATTAGATTAGTAACATTGTTTGTAAAATCAATCAAATACATCAATATAGTTTTACTTTGCAAATTTGACAGCTTAACTTTTTTCCTTCCCTGTCTTCTTCTTCTTTCCATCCTCAACTTCTTTGTTCTTCTTCTCTTGCCGCATTCTCTGTCTCAACTCCTCTTCAATCCTCTTACTCTCTTGAAAGATTCTTCCTTTTATTTTCTTCAATAAAAGCAACAGTCTCCCGATCTCTTTGATCTGAATGATATCACCTTTTTCACTAGCTCACTTCTATTCTTATTCAGATCAGATAAAATCATGCAACCACACAAGGATACTCTTGCTGCTTTCCTAATCTTCTCCTGAAAATAAATTAAATAAGTAAGAAACTATAAAAAAAACTTAAATAGATAACTCGAGTTAGAAATAATTATATTAAACTTACATCATTCAAATATGGGCATTCAAACTCTTCCGAGCTTTCAAAAAGTAGCATATGGACAAGTATGTACACACCACGGTCAAATCATGTGCACCTTTTTTCCAGACTTCCTTTGACTTCGTCATTCCCCATAAACCCATATCATCACCTTGAGATTGTGGGATTTCATAATGTTGGAAAAGACTTGAAACTTCATCAGCAATGGTTGAACAGAGAGTCTCCATCATTTTCTTATATTCCTTATCATCATCCCAAATCTTGTTATCAATATAGAAAACAGTCTTTTTCTTTGTGTCCAGCACAAACATGACAAAATGATTAGCTCCTTTAAGCAAAATTGGGAAAAAACCCTACAAAATAAATAGAAGTATAAACTCACTAGATGAGAATAAAAATAATTATATCATAACATAATAATATAAAAATAATAACACTATATCATATACAAAACCACTATATCATATACAAACACACTATATCACATAGAAATCCACTATATGTTTGTGTAATACTATATCTACACTAGCACATAAATACACTATATCATAAAGAAATACACTATATGATCTACAGATACACTATATCACACACTATATGTTTGTCTAATACTATATCTAAACTAGCACATAGAAATACACTATATCATAAAGAAACACATTATATCATAAACAAACCCACTATATATTTGTCAATTTATACTAAGAAATGCTTTCATCATAATTTCAAAAACAGAATTTGTCTCACCAATTCAACACCAGCATCCAGTTTTGAAATATTATTCAAGTCTTGAATTTGAAACTTCCAACATGTGATCAAATCATCAATGCATTTAGCATCAGTTTCATCTTCAAGCACATGCAATAATACAGCCTGCAACATAAGAACTCATATTATCAATAAATAAATAATGCATGCAAAGATAAAGAATTCAACAACATAAAAATATATTACAAAAAGTTCTTACACCCTGAGAAGAAGTAAAGTAAAACTTTTTTGGAGGAGAAGAGAGACTGAGTTCATTGATATTCATCATTCTTGCCTAATGATCTATAACTGATTCAAACATCTCAGTCTCAGTAGCAACCGTCCAAATCTCACTCCGAGGTATAGAGAAGAACACTTCATCCAGCTTAAAGAGCTCTTCACTGCAACAAACAACACAAATTGTAAGAATATTTTCAATAAAAAACAATACATTAAACAAATTTCATTCAAAAATTTACCTCCCATCTAAAGGATGCTGATTTTCAGAACAATAATCAACAGCCTCCCTTAAAAATATTGGGAGATCTTGCATTGCATTTTCAAAATCTCTCATCATCTTTGAAAGATGAGTGAAAGGACCCTCAATCGCATATTCATCCAACTCTTAGAGTTGACTTCGATCGGACCCCTAGACAAAACATATTGGAAAACAGTCCATGTATTCTCCTCCACGGACATGTCCTCACTTGCATCATAAAAAACGTTCTTGACAACGTTCTGGATGATCTCATTGGTCTTCTGACTCATTTGAGTCACTATAAAGCTAGGGACCGCAGTAGTAGAAGGATTAGAAACCTCTTCCCAACCAAATTGTCAAATCCTTCACAGCATATGCAATTGATACCATTTCATCAAAGTACTTCTGATAAATTGAACTTGACAAAATTTTGTCAAGATCATCTTGAGAAGGATTATCAGAAGGAGGAATGCCAGCCACATAAGAGTCCTTCAAAGACTTTAACGAATCTATGTGGCATTGAGAGACAGCTTCCAAATCCCTCTTCCACAGCAACCACATAGCATGAAGCTCCTACAAAAATCAAAACAAATTACTAATTTGTAATACTCTATATGTAAACACAAAAAATACACTATATCAAAAAAAGACCAACTATATGAAAATAACACCAACTATATCAGAACAGAAACACCATTAGTACAGCAGAACACATACACTATCACATAGAAAATACACTATATCATATAGAACAACACTATATCATTCAAAACTACACTATATCAAAACGGCACATTATTCAATTTTTACAAGGAACTATATCAAATATTAAAAGCACACACTATACCACATACATACACTATATCATATAGAACAACACTATATCAGTCTAAAATACACTATATTAAATTATTCTAAATTTTTACACTATAAGTAACACACTATAGTACACACTATATCACATACAACACCACTCGATGACTTCGTGGTGTTATATGTGATATAGTGTGTACTATTTAGCTAAGCAGGGCCTCTCTCGTCTCGATGACTTCGTGGCTTGGCTATAGACATAGCCTAACATTTCATATGTAACGAGTTCTATGGCTGATTATGATTTGATGTAGCTACTGTTATCCCGTTCCTTTGCGTTTCCTCTTATGCTCTAAGTGGACGATATGTATGAGACTTTGTAAGTCAGTCTTGAGGCTAAATTAATGGAAAACTCTACAAACTTTCAAAAAAAAAAAATCACATACAACACCACTATATCAAATACAACACCACTATATCAAATACAAACATAATATCACATACCAGCATCACATAACCACACAATCACATAAAACCACACTATATCACATAAAACCACACTATATCACTCAAAACTCTACTATATCAAAAATTAATATTATTCTAAAATTTGAACTTACATCTCTAGCTTGTGCAGTAATTTCTTCATCAGTGAGACTTCCTGGTGGAAGCTCAAACTGAATATGAAGCTTGCCCTTCACCTTCCTCTTGGGCGCAGCCTTCTTTGGTTTATCACTACTTCTACTTCCTCCACTTCCTGTATCATCACTCAATATAGGACGTGGTACATACTGAACTTCAATTTTTTTTAACCGGGCTTCATCCGGGTGAAATCAACTTGCCCATCATCAGTGAAGTAAAACTTAGCACTTATTGGATAAGTTTCATCAAGCAAACCACTTCCAAACTTATCACATAATACTTCACGACGAATTCTCTTGGCAATTGACTTATTATCCCATTGAGCCAACAGAGGCAGTCGAGTTGGAGGCACGCCATCACCAATCTGTAGGTGATGGAAGTAAATCAACTGCAACAAAATTATACACCCAGTATAATGCCCCCGAACACCTTTAGCAAACATTGAGTTCTTGAACAAAACATTCGCATGCATCAACCTATCTAAAATATATTTACACCAATTCAAACGAGGAATTCTCCGAACCTCATTTACAAAGAAGAACAAGCCTCAAATCCAAAGTGTGTTATTTGCAACCTGGAGCTAAAAAAGAAGAAAAAGCAAATAACACATACAGCTTTTGAAAAACCTCCCCACCATCAACCAAATTCCTTAACACAGAATAAACAGCAAACAAAGGAATATGCCCTTTATCCCGATCAACTGCAAAGTACTCCCTCCAGCTTGCTTTCAACTCAAAATGCGGATTCTCCGCATTAGGTCCCCTAGACACATCCACCACATCCTGTCCTTTAACTAGAGGGAGCTGAAGCACATCATACACATCAAATTGGTTAACCTTGAACTCTTTTCCATAACCAACCTTAAACATGCCAGAACCACCATCAAACCTCTCCACCAACCATCCACTCAAAGAATTATTAGTCCTGGAAATCTTTAAATCCAATAAAGATCCAAAACCAATTTCTATAACAACTTTTTTCTGTTCAACACTAAAACCTTCATTCAGCTCACAAAGCCTTTTACCACAGCAAGTAGTTTTGAACAGGTTTACCCTCCGTCCTTCAAGACGTTGTATATTTTCCTCTTCTTTGGAGCTTGGAAGGTATCCTTCTGAGCTACACCTTTTACCCTCTTCTTGCTTTTTGCTCCCTATTTTTTTACAACAGGATTACCAGCATCAGTTCCTTCATTACCAGGATTAGCAGCATCACTTCTTCCATCATGCTGTTCAATAGATGGATTACTAACATCATGTCCAGCGTGCTCTGCAACAAAAAATAATTGTATAGAACATACACTATATCAGCCGAAAACACACTATATCATGTCAAAACATACTATATCATGGCCAAATACACTAACACACACACTAACCTTATATCATGTAAAAATACACTATATCATCTCAAAATACACTATAGTGTCAAAACACACTATATGATGTCAATATACACTATCATCCAAAACACTGCCAAATAACTATCACAGCAACACTATCATTTCAAAATACACTATCATATCAAAAAACACTATATCATCACAAAATACACTATATCATATCAAAATACACTATATCATGTAAAAATACACTATATCATCTCAAAACACACTATATGATATCAATATACACTATCCAAAACACTGCCATAGAACTACAACAACAACACTATATCATTTTAAAACACACTATATCATTTCAAAATACACTATCATTTCAACACTAATAAAAGTATAATTACAAATACACTATATATTTACAAAATAAACTATATCATATCAAAATACACTATATCATATCAAAATACACTATATCATCTCAAAATACACTATAATGTCAAAACACACTATAGGATATCAATATACACTATCCAAAACACTGCCATAGAACTACTACAGCAACACTATATCATTTTAAAATATACTATATCATATCAAAACACACTATATCATTTCAAAATACACTATCATTTCAAGACTAATAAAAAGTAGTATAATTACAAATACACTATATATTTACAAAATAAACTATATCATGTCAAAATATACTATAACATCACAAGAATAACACAATTACAAATTATCACAAAAAAATAAACCTAAAAAAACATTAGAACTCCAAAAATCACACAAAAATCAACAAAAAATTATCATGCAAACAATAAAAATCGCACAAAAATTGAACGAAGAGTAATTAAAACGAAAAAAAAATCAAAACTACAAAAATTCGCACAAAAATGAACGAATAGTAATTCAAACTAAAAAAAATCAGAACTCCAAAAACCGCACAAAAATCAACAAAAATTTATCATGCAAGCAATAAAAATCGCACAAAAATTGAACGAAGAGTAATTAAAACTAAAAAAAAAGTCAAAACTCCAAAAAAGCGCACAAAAATGAACGAATAGTAATTCAAACTAAAAAAATCAGAACTCCAAAAATCGCACAAAAATCAACATAAATTTATCATGCAAACAATAAAAATCGCACAAAAAATGAACGAAGAGTAATTCAAACTAAAAAAACATCAAAACTACAAAAATTAAAAGAAATTATAGTAAAAACCAAAATCAACAACATAATTACCATCAGTATGAGAAGTTCGACTAACACCAGGAAACTCCGATTCCTCTGCACGACCAGCACCAACAGATGAACGCAAACCACTACGTTTTGGAAAATTCCGATTAGCGATCGTCTTCCTTCCCATTGCTAAATTCAAGCGAAAAAATTACACAGAATTGAAAATGAAGAAGTTAGGGCAGAGAAGATTACACAGAACTGAACTTGAAGAGAGAGAAAATGAAGAAGTTAGGACAAAGAAGATGAAAAGTTATTATTGAGAGACAAAATGCAGAAGTTACAAGAGAATGAAGTAGTGGGAAGAAGTTATGAGGAGAGAGAAAATCTGAGGAAATCTGAGGAGAAAGAAAATCTGAGGAGAGAGAAAAACTGAAGGCGGCAAAAACTGAAAAGCGTAATCATTACTATTGCCTCAACTCACGTGATATGGATCGGGTGCACACTAATTAGTGTGCACCGGGTTCATATTAGTTTTTTTAATATTGTTAAATGAAATGTTATTTTACAAGTATAAGGAGATAGGGATTAGAGACGGGATATGGATAAAATCAATTAAGTTAGTTACATAAAAATCAATTGTTTAGGTGATAGGGATTAGAGACGGGATAGGGATAAAATACTCCCTTATTCCACCAAATCAATATATATATATAAAGGAGGAACTTTTTGGGAGCCTAGGGAGCTCCTCAAGATTTCGAGCTCATAGAGCGCGCCACGTAGGATTGCCATGTCATCAATTTTTTTTTTTTTTTTACAAAAATAGAGTTCCACATAGATTTAAATACATATAAGGAGCTTTATTGGATAAGCGAAAATTAGAGTTTCGTGTTGAATGAACAACTTAAATTATTATATTATGTAATTTGTGTATAACTTTTGCTACGTAATTAGGAATATTATAATTTTTGTACCATTGGATAGTGCTCGAAATATGCTCCGAAATAAGATCCATATACAAAATAGTTCTACAACTTATGAATAGAGAGTGTCACGTAGGATTGTCATGTCCTTAATTTTTATTTTAAATATAATAAAAAATAGAGTTCTACACATATTTAAATACATAAAAGGAGTTTTGAATAGGGAGATATTTACGTTTAGTTTTGAATAAACAACCTAACTTATTATATTATGTAAATTGAATATAACTTTTGCTACCTAATTCAAAACATTATAATTTTTTACCATTGGAGAGTGCTTGAAATATGCTTCAAAATGACAACCATTTACAATATAGTTTTACAACTCATAAAATTATATTTAATTAGATGAATGGTAAGACATTTTTTAGTCTTTCTTTTAGATAAATATAGTAATAATTAAGCTATAAGTATAGTGTACAATATGTGATTATATCATTTTATAATAGGTCCCATTTACAGAATTAAACATATTATCTTTCAAAACCTCAGCCTTAATTGCTCCACTTAACCAAAACAATTTAGTATTGCAACAAGATTTATTAAGTAAAATTTATTGTTACAACAAAAACTAAAATCTATAGCGATAAAGTTACATATATATTAGAATTTTGGATGATGAAAAAATTAGAGTTTGATTTTAAAAAACAACCTTAGAATATTATAGATAGCTCCATCTAATCATGTCATGTTATAGTTTTAATTTTAATTTTTTTTTAAATAGTGTTCACCATAGATATAAATACATATAAGGTTTTGGATAAGTAAAGATTACATTTTGATTTTAGATAAACAACCTAAATTATTATACCATGTAAATTGAATATAACTTTTGTTACAAATTCGCAATATTATAATTTTTATTACAATTGGAGAGTGCTCGAAATATGCTTCGAAATAAGTTTCATATACAATATAGTTTTACAACTTATGAAAATTTATTTATTTCGATGAACAATAATGTATTATTTATTCTTTATTTTAATTACATGTAAAAATAACTATAAAAATAGCGTATTATATGAGACAATATCAATTATATCTTTGAAAATCATACTTTTAAAATTTGAGTTATATAAAGATAAAAATACATATTTATAATTTTGAACCTATAGCATACTATGGTGGCATTACATGAATCAAATGAAAGTTTGTCAACGACATTGCAAAGGTATTATGCAATTCTCTAATTATTTTATTCATAGAATATTTATTGTATACATAATTATTTATGTTTGTCTTTTCACATATATCTATATGTCAGATCTTATTCTTTTCTGCATGAACTTGATTCTACTAAACTAATTGGGAAATCAAGGTTCGCGTTTCTAGACTATTTGAGGTCACGGATCATAAAAAAAAAGGAGAAAGTTTGATAAGTCTTGATATGGTCATGATGGATGAAGAGGTATATTTTTCTCTTAAACAGTATTTTCAATTATTAGTAGAGGTTAGTTTTATATTTAATTAATTTTATTCACGATACCGTCATTATGATCTTTTTTTCACTTTCCCATCTTCCATTCTATATGTGTTAGTGTTTATGTGCCATTAAAAGTTGAAGTTGTGGCTGATACTCATGTTTTCTGTAATTTTTCAGTCATGCATCTATTAAATAACTACCCTCTACTTTCTTCAAGTATCATTGGGTACCAATTATAGGGATACCATTTAATAATAGA
>CANSZD010003270.1:695000-697500 GCA_947648045.1 Beta corolliflora | reverse complement strand
CACCCTATATAAGTGAAGGGTCGCGGTTTAGGCTTAAAACCGCAGCCCTTCACATTCAATTTTTTTTTAAAAAAAATAAATTGCACCCCCCACCCCCGCCCCCCGCCCCCAAAGACAACCCACCCCCGCCCACCCCCCCCCCCACCCCGCCCACCCCAAGACCCCCACCCCCGCCCACCCCCGCCCACCCCAAAGACCCCCCCCCCGCCCACCCCTGCCCCAAAGACACCCCACCCCTGCCCACCCCAAAGACCCCCACCCCCGCCCACCCCGCCCGCCGCCCCAAGACACCACCCCCCGCCCACCCCCGCACTCCCACCCCCACCCCCCCCACACCCGCCCACCACCCACCCCCCCGCCCCCCCCCCCCCACCCACCCCCACCCCCTTCACTCCCCGCACCCCCACCCCACCCCACCCTCTCGCCACCTCCTCCACCCATTCTTTGCCGCCACCACCCCAAAGACCCAACCCGGCCCATAGCCCGCCAAATGACCCACCATGGCGGCCCCATTCCACCCCCACCCAAAACCTCCCTTCGACACAAAAAAAAAATCGATCAAATTGCAATAATAATATATGACAAGTTTTTGAACGTAATATAATAATTAACTTTAAATATGTATATATTTAATAATGTAAAAAGTGTACATAGAATTGATACAAACTAGTAGATGTATCATAAGCAATCATCGCAAATGTGGGACGCCAACTTATCCCGAACTTCATGTAATTCGTGCGTGGTGAAGGCCCTCAAACGTGGTGTGTTATTCATATAAACCTTGCAAAACAACCAAGGAATAAACACATAATATAAGAATTCAATCATTTACCGTAGTTAGTAGTTCTAAAAATGACATATACCTTCCCGAAATTCAATCAAAAACAAATGCAAGCCTAAAACTCTACACACTAGTTATATTATACCTTATATTATCATATTGAAAAAGAAAATGGAGTTAAATGAAGCGATAAGTACGAATTGGACGCGAAAAGGCAAAAATAGGCCTAAAATGCCCTTTTCGTTCCCAAAATTCAACCTACAACAATTGCAAACCTAAAAATCTACACAATAGTTACATTATGCCTCATATTATCATGTTCAAAATGAATTTGGGGTTAAATGACTCGATAAATACGATTTGGAAGCGTAAAAGGCAAAAATAGGCCTAAAAATGACATTTTCGTTCCCAAAATTCAACCTACAACAATTGCAAACCTAAAAATTTACACAATAGTTACATTATACCTCATATAATCATGTTCAAAAATAATTTGGGGTTAAATGACTCGATAAGTACGATTTGGAAGCGAAAAGGCTAAAATAGGCCTAAAATGCCCTTTTCGTTCCCAAAATTTAACCTACAACAATTGCAAACCTAAAACTCTACACAATAGTTACATTATACCTCATATAATCATGTTCACAAAGAATTTGGGGTTAAATGACTCGATAAGTACGATTCGGAAGCGAAAAGGCTAAATTAGGCCTAAAATGACCCGAGAATCAGGTCACATGGCAATGGAATGCCCATCAGCTGGTAGCGGCGGAGATAGTGAGAAGTGTTACAAATGTGGAGAGCATTCCATTGCCATGTGACCTCACTCTCCACATTTGTAACACAATCCCACCACCCCTGCCACTACCGCCCCCACCGCACTCCCTCATTGCCATGTAGGCGTAAAATGACCTTTGATTTTCGTTTCCGAAATTCAACCAAGAACAGATGGAAGCCTAAAAATCTACTCAATAATTACATTATACCTAAGCCCTCCCCCATCCCCTGCCCAGCACCTCCACCCCCGATAAGTACGATTTGGAAGCGAAAAGGCAAAACTAGGCCTAACATGACCTTTTCGTTCCCGAAATGCAACCAACAACAAATGCAAGCCTAAAACTCTACACAATAGTTACATTATACCTCATATAATCATGTTCACAAAGAATTTGGGGTTAAATGACTCGATAAGTACGATTCGGAAGCGAAAAGGCTAAATTAGGGAGCATATCAGCTAAAACTTCCAACAACGATGTGAAACTAGAGTCCGTCCAACCAGCTTTCGACTTAATGTTGAACAGTGTTATCACGGCGGAAAGTTTGGTGTACTTTGTACAACCTGGATACAACGGCTTTTCAGCAGCCTCAGACATAGACTCAAAAATACGAGGTCGTTTACACGACTGATCTTCAACCTCGTGTATCATCTCGTCTACCCGATCCCTATCATCATCTGCAAACTCATCATCCAAATTCTCATCCCCGAACTCATCATCCTTCTTTTCTTCACATACATCGTTCATTACTCTAGAGCTTCCTATATACTTCCCCTGCTCACCATGCCAAACCCATACGTGGTATTGAGGCCTAAACCCACGACGAAAGACATGCTCCCTAACCACATGTATACTACTAACCTTGCTCACATTTCTACAATCGAAACAAGGACAATAAAAGTCGATCGCTCCAGGAGGATGCTTGATATTGTAATGCGGTTGTACG